>JAVCKT010033146.1:0-10633 GCA_032273925.1 Rhynchotus rufescens
ACCTCTGCATCTCTGCCCCCTTCTAAGCCACGGCTGTAGGAGAAGGGGGTGCCCGTGTTGTCTCTGTTCCTGCTGCTGCTGTCTGATTTGCTTTCAAGATGCTCTGCTACCTGTGCTGCTTATCTGTGCTGTGACAGACTGCCCTTATTTGGATCCCTGCAGCAAACCGGCTCAGAGCTTATCACTCTGCCAGGGTCTTGGCTGCAAATTGCTGAGCAGCAGCTGACAGTGTCTGCTGTGTGACTGTGAAGGGAGGAACTCCCCAGCGTCCTTTCTTTGTGCCATTCACTGCAGATCCCCTTGCAGGACATGGAAGTTGGAGAGCAAAGTGGGCAATGAAGTGCCCTGTTCTCCAGGAAGGGAGTTTGGAAAGCAGGCATCCCCTCCGGCCTCGCCTCTTTGCAGCACTGGAAAATCTGTTCTTTTCATTGAGGAATGCCCTGCCTCAGGCCCTAGTTTTGGAAACGATGCTCGGTGGCTCTGTGCAGAGTAGGAGCGTGATAAGAGCATTTTGTTGCCGTCAGTGTTTTGCTGCTACAGTTAGTTAAGAGATGCTGTGAACACTTCCCTGCGGTGAGACAGGAACAGATCCTTTCAGGATTAAATCGCATGTATAAATAATAAATACTCCATACTGTAGGAAAAAAAATAACTCCACGGACAGGGTTTATACTGATGTGAGTGCCATCAGAGTCTGGCCCGTGATTCACCCTGAGTACCCTTCAGGGCAGCTTGCTGGTACCCCGCGTGGTGGGAGGCTTTCAGACACGTGGCCAAGCAGCGTCCCACAGTGCAGTCACCGTCCACAATTCTGGGATCTGCATCCCAACCACCTTGGCAGCCCCGCCGGCCTCTGCAGGCAGGAGAGTCGGCAGCCTCGAATTCACGTCACGGTTGAAGCTGTCCCTGTTTTGCAGAGGTTTTCTCCTGCCTCAAAGCCCAGGTTACATGATCTGCATGGCCAGCCTGTGTTAAGCAGAAGCTCATATTTAGGTTTGCATTCTTAGCCATATGTAGGCAGAATTCATGATGCAAAGCACCAGGAAATTTTAGGAGGAGGAAATGTTTCTTTCTTCTCTCCTCCCTCTTAAAGCTTGCTTCAGCTTTAAGTATGAGCTGCCTTTATTACACAGACTGACTTGCCATTCAAGTCCCAGGGTTTCATTTCACAGCTGTGCACGTGTTTGCAGTCCTGTTTCTTTAGGAAACCTCCAGGAACCTTGAGAACAAGTGAAGCTGGAGGTTGCAGCCCTGACACTGTTGTCTCTGAGTGATGATACTGCTGGACTGGCAGGTAGCAGTGACAGGAACAGAAATTTCAGGGGAGCTGCTTTCAGTTCTCCCTCTTGGGCTGGAGGATACAAAGTAGTGTCTAAGGCCCCCACACAAGTGCCATCAAGATTTTTTTCTTTACTTGCAGTTATTTAGCACGTCTAGGAACAAATTTCTCAAGGAGGCAGCATGACTTTGCTCTTGAAGAATTTTACTCTTAGTTCTGTCTGATGTGCTCTCCTTTTTGAGCATGTGGTAGCATTTCCCTAAAGCTCCTGAGATTTACGTTGTGACATTCTCTTTTTGAAAATGGAGGCTGTGAGCAAGTCATAAACTACAGCAAAAAATGCAGTTGAATATTACCATGCAGATGCAAGCATGTGACGTCACTCAAAAAAAGGTTTCAGATGAAGCAGTTTGGTTTTTCTCCAAAATAAACACCCCACTTTGAGTCAGTGCCCTGTGCATCCTTCCTGACACTGACTTGCCAAGTGGTTCACTCAGATTGGGGCTGTTTTTCTTCTCCCTGATGGATGCTGTGTCAGTAATCAGCTCTAATTTCCATGTACTTTCTTCCTCCACAAAGTTTTTTTTTTCTTTTTTTTGAGGGGGAAGAATGAGATATTTGTCATCACATGAACAGTGTCCAAGATCCTGTTCTTCCCCACATTTCCTTTATTTTTTACGGTGTGACCAGGAGCCTCCTGAATCAGTGGGAGGCAGACAGTTGATCCTGGTGCCTTGCTTTCAGTTTGATGTGAGAATGACAGAGCAGTGGAACAGGCTGCCCAGGGAGGCTGTGGAGTCTCCTACTCTTGTCTCAAAACTTGCCTGGATGGCACCCTGTGCCACGTGCTCTGGGTGTCCCTGCTTGAATAGGGGGGTCGGACTAGATGATCCCTAGAGATCCCTTCCAACCTCAACCATTCTGTGATTTTTTTAATTTCTTTTTTGGAGGAAGCAGCAAGGAAGGCTATTCATGCACTAGCCCCTCTGCCCGTAAAACCTGCCCCTTCCAGGGCTCTGATCTGCAAAGCAAACTCCTGTGCTATAAGTGACTGTTACACAAGAGGCTACTGAATAATAATGAAGTCTTGTTTCTGTAAACTTACATCTTGTAGTTGGAGTCTCTTGAATCAAGTAAGAGCAACCTCTGGATATGTTTTCCTTGACCTTTAGAGCATACACAGCTCTACATCTGCATGGGTTCTCTGATGTCTTGTAAAGGTTGAGCTCATGCACCTTTTCCATCAGAGAGAGTACTAGGAATGTCTGTCTTTTGGTCGGCTGTCTAATTTATTGAATGCTCCCCTGGCTTTGGGAATTATTTATTGCTGTGATAACACGTACATCCAAATTTAAGTATTCCAGAAGGTGTGATGGTGCCCAAGGCAATTTTCATCTATACCCATCTGCTGCCTTGCTCCTATCCGTGCAACCTTAGGACAGGATTCTGAAGACTGAGAGGACATTGAAGTATGACTGATACCCAGTGATTTGAAATACTTGCTAAATACAGAAAAAAAAGTGCTGGTTTATACTTAGCCTTCTAATAGACCATACCTGAGTCCACACTCTGCACATCGCTTGCCCAGTGAAAGGCAGGAGCTCAGACACGTGTGAACATGTGCCCAGCTTTTGGTTTATTAATTGCTTTGTACAAGTAGGACACATGGTTATTTAAAGAGGCTTTACAGCAGTCACTGTTGCAAAGCAGCATCAGAAGATAGACAGCATGTTTTTAAAAATTGCTGCTGTGCCCACTCCTGCATGTGCTGGATTTAAAGGACAGTTTAATGGAGCAGATGACCCTGACCATGGTTTCTTAGCATTTCAGTTCTCTATGTAAAATGAAGGCAGGGAGACCCATTTCCCTTGTGATACTGATGATGGGCCCCATGTCTGGAAGGTCTGTGAGTGAGCTAGAGCTTTGCTGCTTTGGCAAAGAGTGCAAGACTCTTAGACAGAGGGGCCCATGCTTGCAAAACTCAACTGGAGTCCAGAAAGACATGTCAGTGTTGTTTTGAATTGTTGTTTTTCGTTGTTTTTGTTTCCCTCTGATTTTAGAAGGATTCCTTACACTGCTTTCTACTTGGTTTATATTTAGGAAGCACTTCCCGGATCTTCTCTAGGAATGTTATATGGGAGGGACTGGTCTATGTTGGGACAGAACCACTAACCTGTGTTTTCAGGCAGAGGCTTCTTCTCTCCTCCTTCATGTACTGTGCTTGGGAGACACCAAGTGTCTGTAGAGCTGGCAGCACGTGGCCTTGGAAGTCCAAATTGTCACCATGCCATATCTACCTGGGAACTAATGATTCCCCTGCACATTTTGCTTTCTTTCAGAGTGATAAGATTTGAGACTATGGTTACTCATCTCTAAATTAGGTAATTGTTCTTCAAAATGATTAGATCTGTTGCTTAGTGGTGTGGCTTTGCACCGATTTTGCCAGAGGAAACGTTGATTTTTGTGTGTGTGGAGTTGCAGTGGCCATAGAGAGGAAATGGCAACGCCTGTGGCTACTAAATGTGGGCAGAGCAATTTCATGAATGAATATTTGACTCTTGCTGTATCCAGAGCAGATAGCCTGCTACAGCACTGTAAAACACATTCGGTAGGCAACCCCTCCAAAAGCAATTGCTTTACTCTTCAGACCTCCTAGTAAAAGGCTGCTGGGCATAGGTTTCTGTTTCCTCCTGCTGAGCTTTTTTCCTCTGATAGTAATACCATACTATTAAGCAAGAACACAGGGCACTGAGAAGTAGTCATTGTGCATATTTATCCTCTAAGCACCTTGCAGGTGCGGTGAATAGCACTGCCATAAATTCATGCCAAGCCAGATAGGTGTTTTGCAGTAAGCCTGGCATGAGGGTAGCCTGGGAACAGGGCTCAGACCTGGGCACACAGGGTGAGGGCTGCTGGGTGTAGCCATGGCAGAGGGACATCTCTGGGGCAGGAATGCCATCTCGTGGCCGTAAATAGCTATTATGTGTTTAAATCCACCTTCTGCCCATTTTTGCAGCTTCCACATAACACTGCGCACCGCCTGTGCTGAGGAAGCCCTTTATGCTGCAGTCAGGCCGTGTGCTTTCCGTGTGGCAAAGATGGTCCTTGGGCTCCCCTTGGCAGTCGTGTGGCACGGTGCTGGCGCAGGGACATGGCCCATGGCATGTGCTAGAGCAGGGGGTCACTGGCTTTGCCTTGTTCCAGTTGTGATGGCTCAATCTGATTCTCTCTGTACACTAAGGACACGGATGCGGCGCCTCCGTAGACATCCTGCTGCCTCATCCGGCAGCGGGAGTGATGCCGTAGCCAGCCTGACAGGTAGGAGTCGGAAAGCTCGGAGGGAGAGAGGGTCCCTTTCATCAGCTGCTGGCTGCACGATGTTGAACAAGAGGGTGTCTGTGCGTGTGACACTCACGTCGTGTCTGGGAGCCGGGGGAAGAAAGAAATGGACAGTCTGTGAAATGGTGGAAATTTGACAAAATCCTTAGCTGCTGTTAGGAGAGATCCAGGCCTTAGGGTCTCTGCCCGTTGTGCAGTGCCGTAGCTCTTCCTGCAGTGGGGATTTGGGGCAAATTACACTCTTTTCGTAAGCAGAGCAATTACTGATGATGCTTTGTTTTTTTATCAGAGAGAGTGTTATATATGCTCAGCTGGAAGGAATTAATATGTATGGGAAAACTATGGATACACTGTGAGAGCCATCAAGCTGTCCCCCTCAGTAGATTTCAATGCTCCACGCAGAGGTGTGATCTACACAGAGCAGAACGTACTGCAGAGGGAGAGCAGGTAAAGCACCTCTGCCAGAGCAGGGCTCCTGTGTGCAGGAGGAGGCTGCCACGTCGGTCACCTGCACAGCAGCTGCATCAGGGCAATCAGGTTTGACCATCACTCGGAAGACTACGTAGGAAGGTCTAGAAGGGCTCAAATTTGACTGTGCTGGGACTCCCCCTTCCACTCAGCCCCCTCTTCACTAAAAGGCTGTTTGATCAGCAAGAAGGAATATTTTTTTTGTATATTTACAGCAGTTACCTCTGACACCCCTCCTTAGCAGAGGAAAGATGGGGCAATTTTAGCGTAGGATTCTTAGATGAATTCACCTCCCCTAAAGCGAGCTCTGTAATTCTGCTGCAATATACCATGGACCATCCTTAATGCTGTACTTCCCTTTGTGCCAGTATCCCCAAGCTAGCCGTTTTTAGGGGTTCTCCCACAGCACGTGCACTGTGCATGGAGCTCTGCTCCACTGGGGTGCACTGTCAGCACATCTGGAACAAGTTTGTGGAGCCTATGTGTTTTACTTGCAATGCCTGAAGAATTCCTAAATTCTCTTGCCTTTGTCGTCGATTTTTTTTAATCCTCCAAAAGCTAAACCCTATTATCTCTTGCCATTGTCCTTGAGAGCTGAAAAACCATCTTATTCTAAAGGCCTTGGAATGTCCTGCTTGTTTTTATTACCGCTCTGTGACCCACCTGTGGAAGGTCTGAGTGCTGTCACTGCCGTGTGTCCAGCCGTGTCTCTACTGTCACCTCCCCTGCCAGTTTGTCACCTCGCTAACACGCTTCCCACAGAGCAAGCTGTCTGCTCGCCCAACAGCTGCTGGTGAGAGGGTCAGGACATGGGAGACGTTACAAGATTTATGTCACTCCTAGAGATTTGCAAATAGCCATTTGCAAAAATAAAATGAGCATTTTCATCTTAATGTAATTAATTTCATCTTTGTATTTTCCTCCTTCACTGAGTAGATCTATGCTCACTGTATTGTAACAAACTGCTTCCTCACAGTGCGGACAAGAGAATTTCAGGAAGATCACCTGTAAGTATAATCTAGGTCATCAACCTATATTTAATGCTTTCAAATAACTGCAGTGTGCAAAGCATTAAAGAAGATAAGAAAAAGAGTTTGCTATGCTCCAGTTACCATACTGTTAAACAGAGACTCACTTTCTTCCTTACTAGAAAAATGAGAAATACTTTTAGAAAAAATTAAAAACAACATCCTACTCCATCACCTGTATTAAGGGAGGATAACTCCGTTCCTGCAGTGCTTGCTGTGTAACTTTGTTTTTCCCAATGCTCGAGCTTCAGCTGTGAGTGATTTATGGCCCAACATAAATCGCCCATACTGCCCTCTTACTGAAATTTCCTCCATAGCCACCTCGTTTTGTGCAGCCCAAGCCACAAATGGGATATGCAGGCACGCTGATGTAGTTTGATGATGTTAGATGATGATGTTAGCTGATGTTCCTCCGCCAGGAAAGGTGAAATCATCTTCATGGGAGAGGTGAGTGTCCTTCGGAAGGGATCTCCGTGGCTGGAGATGTACAGAGGGGCAGGAGAGGGCGGCCCGTGGCAATTGATGTGGAGGTAGTTCAATATGTAATGCAAATCTGAGTTAACCCATTGAGGGAGCAGTGCAGCTCTCCTCTAACGCACATTTTTACTTTGATTTTTTGGCTTTTTCACGATCCTCCTCTGCCAGCTAGCGAGCAACTTTCTTCAATAAATATATCAGCAAGAGAAGGTGTCCTCTAGCAGTTTTGAAGCCCATGAGAACTGCTCATAGATCATGTTTAAATGTCAAGCCCATGTAAAGCAAATCACTCTCCAGCCGCTCCTGCGTAGCCTCCTGACAGGCCGGGCTGGTTAGCGGGGCTGATTCATGGCCCGGCAACGTAATTCAGTTGCTCTTGTTCATTATTTATAGAAATCACAGGCTTCAGTGTTGCAGTGAGATGAAGTTACAAGCCCAGTGCTGGGAGAAGGCTCGCTGTTTTAATTTAGGCAAAGGCTAAGGGGACTTGCTGGAGACGACAGCACGTGAATGAAAGGACTGAATGCCCTCGACGGGTATTAATATGTATGTTTGCTGCTTGTGAGGTCATTGGTGCTAATGTTTCCGTTAGAGGAACTTACTCGAGGTGAATAGAAATGATTAGCTCAGTTTCTCTCAAGGACAGCTGAGAAAACCTCGGATTAGGCCATGTAAGTGGGCTATCATAGAGCAGAACAGCTGGACTCATGGATCCTGCTCCCTGGTTTTGTGTGATTTGCACATGCCATCAGGACAGGAATCCTTACAACATTTTGCTCAAACTTTATGGACATCTCAAATAAGATTTTAATCACACATTATAACAGATCATGGGAAGAGAGTGGATAAGTAAGCTAAGCTTTCTTCCTCATCATCCCATCTCATTTCCTGGATCTGTGTTATTTAACATTTTATTTAAAAAAAAAAAAAATCGGTGCTTTAGTGTGACACCTTTGGGTGAATCTCTCTTCCTAAAGCTTGCACACGAAAGCTACGGTGCTGATCTACTTATTTTGCTTGTGAAAGGTAAAATAAGGGCCAGCCTTTGTCACGTTGTGTATTTTTTGGCTCTTTGCGGCAAGAGTTAAGCTCCTCATCTTATGTTTGATGCCTAACTCGAAACCTTATAGACACTGGTGGATTCTAGTGAGGTGACTGGGACAGCAGAGATACCATAAACAGGGCTATAATTTTAGCCAAGTCCTTGTGCTTATTATTTCTCAGCCAGCTTCAGACTTTGAGGAACACAAGGCAATAGCAAATGTTAAGCTGAGGGTTTCAGGTGCAGTTCAATGAACGTGGTCCTAACTGAGAAGATATCACCAGGATTTTCTGCTGGCTTACTTCTTTTCAGTGACATGTAAGAGCATCCTTTGGCCACACTGACATTATTTGTCCTGGTTTACAGATACGTTACTGCAGGAAACCTGGGGACGGCCAAGCCTGCCTGCCTAATTCACCAGGCCCGAATGGGCCCCAAGGCACATTTTCAACAAATAAGTCCTTTACTGATAACTTCTTTAATTATTAATTGCTCAAGTGAAACCTTTGCGTTGTCCTTCCCTCAAAAGAATCTCCTGCCTAACTGCTGCCGAGCTAATTTTATGAGCAGGAATTTAATACACGGCACAGATAAACGCATACGTCGATTGAATACTAATCGTGTCGTGGTGACATGAGTTATGGCCTTATGTTGAGCATCGCTATGGCAACTAGTGACATCATCGCAGGCTTCAGCCTGCACAAAACCCAACTTCTGAGGGTCTCTTTTTGCCCGGGTGGATCTTTTTGTGGCTTTTGGGGGTATGAATGTGTAAGCCCTGCGGTGTTGTCAGGAGTTTGCTGTGTGGGTTGACTTTCGTTTCGAACGTTTATTCTCTTTGTGGTGAATGTTGTTCTCGTGAAGGAAACCTAATGAAAATTACTGTTTGTATTTGGGTAGTAACATTTGTTGATAACATATGGTCTGGGAATGCTTCAGCAAATAAGAGCTTTTTAATAGTAAACAGAGATATGAGTTTTATAAAGCAGATGCTGTCAAAATACACAGTGCAAAGTTGATTATTTTCTTACTTTTTTCTTCTTCCCCGGAGCAAGATTCTCATTGTCCCTCCTAGTGACAATGGAATTTTTAAAGAGAGAAAACATAGTCTGTCCTGAAGCTGCAATTAGAAAATAAGGCTGTTTCTAGGTTTACTTGTGTAAAACATTTATTAGGTAGCTGATGGATGTCACATGAAAAAGATTTAATTTGGGGGCTTCTGACAGGCCCTGTCAGACTGTAGATAATTTATGCTCAGCCTCTGCTCCCTGGCACTGGTGGCAGATTGATGCATCAACATAAAAGATGAAGCGTGGAACAGTGACACCGAGAGAGAAAACTTGAGAGCAAAGTCAGCAAGGAAACCAAGCTGGTCTGCTCTGTTGGGCTAGGCTTGGCCAGGAAACACCAAACCGTGTGCACAAGAAAGAGTGAATTATTTTCCCAAATAACTTCCCAAATGCGAAAAAAAAACCCTGGTGTTTATATCTGAGGAATATACATGCTTTGGACCACTTGTTTTTCTCACTTGTTTCAATGGGAGCTGTCGTTCTTCAGCAGAACATCTAGGTTGAGGACTGTGTAAAATAAGAAAGTTGCTAACAGAGTGACTCATAAGGGGCTAGGAGGACACGAGTAACCTCTCCTCTGACTCTGAGGTGTGTTGTATCACACATTGTCACATCCCTCTGATGTGTTGCTCACTGCATGTTGTTTCTCTGAGTTTGTAGAAAGCACCTTTCCGATGATTGTCCCTCGAGCTTGTTTGAATACTTGGCATGAAGTTAGAAGTGTCATGAACTTCCAGGGTCTCTAGGATGGAAGCAGAAATCTAGTTCACAGTGAATTAAAAAACAAAACAAAAAACAACAGCAAAGATTCCTATCTGCTCTCCTGGCCTCCTAACAAGGAGCCAGGGATTCGGAGGTGCTGCCTGAGCAATTACAGATGTCCGAGATGCAGCTGTCCTAGACCTCAAATGCTATTATAACTGTAAAGGCTGTTGCTGCAGGAGGCTTACTGTTCTTTCTAAATAAACAAGATCTCCTAAATTTGTTTTCATAATGGTCCCAAATACTCCTTTTTTTCCCCAAAGAACTGTCCTAGCTTTTCTAAACATCTGTCCCACGTTTCCTTTTGAAAATAGTGAATCCCCTCATGGACAGCCCGGCCACTTCAGTGTGTGCCAGGCACGGTATTTCTGTTACCCATTGCAGACTCAGGCAATAGGGCTGCTGTCTTGCCGATGGAGATGAACACGTCTGTGTCCCTGTCTCCACAGCTGGGGCACCCAAGGAGACTTCACGACGACACACGCGCTTCCAGCAGTGAAGGTGAAGCTGTTCACGGAGAGCACCGGAGTGCTGGCTCTGGAGGACAAGGAGCTCGGGAGGGTAAGGAGATTTTGAATTCAATGATGTTTCCTTCTGGCCTTCCTTTTCTAGAGAAATCTCTCCTGTGTGGAAATACCTTTGGAGCGCTGTGCCTTTTTTTTCCAAGCTTCGGGAGGGAGGAAAGTGAGCTCTACACTGCTGGAAAGCAATGCATCTTGCACGCTTTGTGGTTAGTTTTTAATGGCAGCATTTCAGCTGGCTGTGCCCACACTGAGCAAAGGCAGAGGATCTTGTGTGTGATACTGGCAGTCCAGAAAGCTTTAGAAGTCGCTTACGGAAATGGACTTTGCTGAGGGAGAAAAGGGGATTATGCAGAAGCAAAAAAAAAAAAGAGATTTAAGTTTGGCAAGAGACTGCTGTCATATCTGCTGTAGAGCTGGTGCGTGGTTTGAGTGTTTGAAAGCACTGACTGCAGCACTTATTGAAAAAGGCTGCAGTCCAAGGAGGAAAAGCCCAAGGGGCATCCCCTCGGATTGGATGTGTAGCAGGGAGCTCAAAGTTGTGAAGGACCTCACAGTTTGGCCTCAGAGTCATGGCAGGCTTTAGGAAGCGTAGAAGAAAGATTGGGAACACCCAAAATTAAGAGCAAATGCTGTTTAATCAGCAA
>JAVCKT010033146.1:10835-23981 GCA_032273925.1 Rhynchotus rufescens
TGAAGACCAAATAAAAATCAGTTCACAGAAAGTGCGGCTGCACCTGACATGCTGACTTTGCACATCCCTGTGCAGCAGCTCAACGTGGGCTATATAATTTCCAGACACAAGCTGTGTTTTATCTGGCCAGCTCAACTTGCTGTCTACTTTGTCTACAACCAAGGCCAAAAAACTCTGTAATCTTGTGGCACGTCCAAGAAATTATCTAATCTGTCGTTGGGATGTTTCTTGCTAGTCCCTTATAGGCAAAGGCTGCACATAGGAGTCTGTATGCCATAAAACAAAAGGTTGTCCTTAATAATTTTATATTCTTACTAGTCATAGAAGTGCCAAATATTCTTTCAGATCCTATTAAGTTGCCCATCTAGCTTATATCTTTATGGTGGAAAGCTCTGCAGGGAATTTGATCTCATGCAATTAATATTCACTTTACATATCTGTGAATTCATGTTCATGAACCATCCCTTGTTCTGGCACTTGGGAGAGAGGAAAGCAGTTATCCTCCTTTCCTCTCTTTGCTCTTCTCTTCAAAGAAAGTGACGGCCTCTTCAGACTTTCCTCATCCAGAACTCCATCCTTCCTTTCTATACATCCTTTTTCTCTATTCAAGAGAACCAAACAGACCACGGCACTCCAGCTGAAGGCCTGCAGTTGCTTTGCTGCACGGCATCATAATATTTTCGGGATTATTTTCCAAACTACATTCTTTAACCAGCCCGACACCTTGTGTCTCCTCCTTTTATCCGCTGCAGCATGCTGAGCAGAGCTTTTCACCAAGTCATCCACAATGCTGTTCAGGGCTCTTTTTTTCTTCCCCTGAGTGGTTACACTTGATGTAGAACCACTTGCTTTGTAGGGCTTGTTTCCACTGGCAGCGCTGAGCAGTGCTGACTTTGCCAGTCTCGGAAAGCAATTAGCTTTGCGTGTTGTTCTGAGAAAGATGTCAGACCCCAAAGCAGCCCCTGTAGCCCTGAAATGCTGATGAGCCAGCCCCGCCGATGCATTTTAATTCCCAGTCCAGCGGGAAGCCATCACTCCGCTTTAAGCTTCTGAAATCCGAAGAATGTGGGCCAGCACCAGCAAGTGCAGGGAGCAGGACGGAGATTTCCTTTGGACCAGGGCCACGAGCGCTCCGAGCCAGCCGAACTTCAAAGGGACACTCGGTGCGCCCGGAGCAGGCTCGCAATGACGCGTGTCTGATTGGGCTGCATCAGGATTTCTTTTTTTAATGGAATAATGAAATCGGGAGCATGTTAAGCCCCCCGATTTAGCAGTTCAAATGGGCACGGCCCTGTCTGCACAGAGAGAGGAGGGAAGCAAAGTCTCCGAGGGGCAGTTTTGAGCACAAAAACACCCATGCTTAGCTGCCCTTTGAGAAGCAGCTTTGTGCTCTGCCAGGCATTTACAATGTGCACTTTCTATTGCAAGTGTTAAGTTGGCAACTGGCCGGCGCTCCTCATTTCACCACTTTTATTGAAAGAAGAATTGGAAAAAGCTCCCAAGCCCTAAACTGCTGGACGGGCAGCTGAAGCCATGGGAATACATCCTGGCCCTATTGAAGCCAATGGCAGAACTCCCATGGATTTCAGCTGTGCCAAGATTTCATCCACCAAGAGCTAGGAGGGGAAGAGCTGGGAATTACAGCAGTGTGGAACGAAGAGTGAAATTCAACTGGTGTTAATCTTAGGCTTTGCAGGAGACACTAAAATACTTTATTAAGTCATTCATCAAAGGGTCAAGAATATTTTGGTAGAAAAATCCCTAGCTTGTTGACTCAGCAGTAAAGTTATAGATGGTGAAATACAAGCTCATAAGCTTGTATGGGTGTGCTGGAATTTGACAGCTGCACAGACTAAGAATGACTAAGGAGTGAGTGATAGAAGCAGAGCAAATAATGAGGGTGAAGAGAGCCATTTATAATGGAATTTTCTTTCATAAAGGTTAATAGATGTAAAGGAAACTCACCTTAGTACAGGACAGCAGAGACTTAACTGAATTTTCACCCAGAAAAGTTACCTCTAAGAGTGACACGGTCGCAAGATGAATGGGCGTAGGAGGGGGAGATTGATATTTTGAACAGAGCTGAAGCTGCTCTCTGCTTTTATCAACACATATGCGTAAATGTCCTACAATCACAGGACTAAGCCACTCAAAAGGATGAATGTGAATATTCCCAGGAGGAAATAGGGTAGTTTCTTTGATTAGTCAAGCACTTCTGTTGATATTAATCTACATTGCCCCACTGAAATCGTTAGTGTTGCACAGATATGCCCCAGCTGGAGACTGCTCCCTCATTTTCCCTGTGCCTGAAATAAAAGTAGGGAGTCCTACAATGACTCATATCACAATATGTAATGCAGTTTTTATCAATTGTGATAGGACAATGCCTGTATTTTATGTGTATTTCAACAAGCATGTGTAGGTCAAGAAGCAAGGAGACCTTGTAGGGAAAGTAGGGGATTTATTAAAATTAGGGAATTTATTAAAATGAGGGAATTTATTAAAATTAGGGGAAATTTTCCCTAATTATTAGAGGGATAAGCCAAGAAACATTGCACAGAGGAGGACATTTGTAGAGACTCACAAAGTGATGACAAATTTTTGGGAGGTCCATCACCAAGAGCACTGACCTATCCAAAATGTTACCTGCTGCATCCAGCCCTATCTGTAAGCAAAAAATCCAAGCAGCTTCATGACAACCTGCCACATAGCAATGGATGAATCATTTTAGATTGAACTTTTGGAAAATTGAAACAGCAATGCAGCTCGCATGGAAATGTGAGTCTTGCTGTAGGCAGTCACAGTGGGATCTTGTTGCTGGTTTGCTGTCGCTCACATCAGTCCAGCATCACTGGCTTACCCAGATTCTTTTACTGTGGTCTTTCCTTAAATGATTGCAAGATGGGAAATGATAATGCAGTCCAGTTCTGCACGACTCCACGACAATGACAAAGTGGGTAGAGCATCCAAAGAATATATAAACTAATCTCAAAATAACAGACTGTATATTAAACCACCAAAAAAGCTAACCTTGCCCATGTAAACAGAATTTTTCAGGCAGATTTATAAGAAAGTAGTTCATCTGATGGTTTTGTTTCCCATTAAAGCACATTTAGTGAATAATTCTTCTCTAACATTATTGCTTTTGCTGCTTGCAGGTTGTTCTCCATCCTACTCCCAATAGCCCAAAGCAGTCAGAGTGGCACAAAATGACTGTTTCCAAAAACTGCCCGGATCAAGATCTGAAGATCAAGCTGGCTGTGCGAATGGATAAGCCTCAAAACATGAAGCACTCTGGGTAAATACTTGCCTTCTTCTGAATTGATATTATTTTTAATGTGCATTAGAAAAAGAATATTTTTAAAAGATTCAGGAAGAAAAAATCTGACTCAAGTTCACAGAAGATCAAAAGAAGTGTAAATATAGAAATGACATTAGTTCAGTCATTTATAATGGACTTTACATGCTCTTAGCATAGTCTCTTAAATATGTATCAGCCAAACAATTTATATTTTAAAAAGGACTCCTCAGGAAATTGTTAGATTTTGCCTCTGTTTATTCTTTAGAGTTGTGGATAAGATAAAAACTTAGTGCAGCAGCTCTCTAGGAAAGTCATTATTTTGATTAACTCTTTTTCCAGGGTGTTTTTAATGCTGTAAAAGTAACTTTTCATTTTCACAGTGTCATTTTTCATCATTATTAGGTTGAATCACTCATCTTTCTTTTAGTTCCTCCTTCTGACTTCCCTGCTAATGAAATCAGAGCCATTAGTCACACACAAAGTTTAATTCTTCCACCATGGGATCACGGGCACCAAAAGCAGAACCTTTCACCTGCCATAGTTGTTTCCCTGACAGCAACTGGACTGAGCAGCCCTGCTTTTTGTCATGTTTTCTTCAATTAATATTTGATTTGCAAGAGGCTGCTTAAAATCATGTAGTTTATAACGTTCACTCGCTACAGTAAGTGCAGCTGTCTTGATGTCTTGATTTCATTGACTTTGGCCAATCCATTAATGTGCATGACAGATTATTTTGGCACTTGCTCTACGATGTACTTTGTGAAAATTAAGTTCTGCTCTGCTCAGTTGTGCTCCTGTATGGAGCTATGAACCAGTTACTGGAGTAATTGACCTTTCTGAAATTGAATTTCATTTTCTATACAGAACCAAGAGCAGAATCTGGCCAAAATCTTTTCCATCATACACATTCATATATAGTTGCACATATTATTGTGCAGTATATACATGTAGTCAATCAACTCTCTGAGGATTTTGTGTATTTTATTTCCTTCCTGAGCTAGCTGCTCTGAAGTTCTAGCTTCAGTGAAATTATCAGCAAAACTAACTTTGTGTTTTCTGGGTATAAAATGTTCCCTGAGCTATTTTGTGATTAGAATCTTGCTCATTCATAACATCCCATCTAGACCTAGTGAAACAAGGTTACTTTAGGAAGGAATATAAACGCACTGACCTTTGTTTCTAATGGTCTATGCTGAGTAATACCAAATCATCATATGGTATCCATTAGAGGTAATAGAAAATTATCTAAAATTGAACTTAAAGAGGAAGCTAAAAGGTAACATGCAGCATCTTTAATTCAATCAAGAGAACTTTTTGATTCTAGGCTCTGTAAATCAGAATAACTTTTTAAGATTATTATCGTCAATTGACTTATCAAACTCTGAAACTCTTTTATGTGCAGGACTAATATAAAATCTGGTATTGGCCCCTTTGGATTCAGTAGCAAAACTCGGAGAATCTCTGGCTCTAGGAGAAATATTTTCCATGTTCTTGAACTCTAAGACAAGGACTTCTTGTCCACATGAACATGTTATATGGAGTTGTGTGCATTAAGCATTCAGCAAGAGCAGGTGCATGTGTTGGCTCTATTCTGGCATGGAGAACCACCAGCATAACAAACAAACAAAGTAAATCTCTTTCTATGTGTTGTTCTAGATTGAAAATAACTATAATGATGCATAAACATATTGATGCTGAACACTGTATTTATTATTAATTCCCTACTATTTTGACAATATTAAATTATATTTGTACTATTTTTACAGTTTTACAGCACCACAGCAGCTGCTTCATTACAGAGATTAATTGCTAATTTTGATATTAATTTTAAAAATTTCTTCTTCATTTGTAGAAAGCAGTGGATTCACTCACCCCTAAAAGTAC
This sequence comes from Rhynchotus rufescens, assembly GCA_032273925.1. Classification (NCBI taxonomy): domain Eukaryota; kingdom Metazoa; phylum Chordata; class Aves; order Tinamiformes; family Tinamidae; genus Rhynchotus; species Rhynchotus rufescens. The sequence continues at coordinate 16,021 of JAVCKT010033146.1, forward strand.
TCCGTTTGCCTGAATATCTGTAGGCAAGAGTTTTCTAGGAATTTATCTTAAACTACTTGACACAGTGACCTGGTTTAGTCAGGCCAATATACATTGAGATCCCCTGAACTGTTTTTTATGTATTAAGGAGCCCACTATTTGTCAGCTCCTCTCAACCAGATGGTTTTGTGAAGGCTTAAAGCAACACTTGGGGTTTCTTTTCCGTAGTTCTCCTGTTGTAAATGTATTCTTCACTCATCTGACCATTTAGGAACTATTCAGCAGTACTCAAGGGCATCTGATTTCTGTGCAAATAGTAAAGGCAAGTAAAGAAAGAGAGAAATAATGCCATGTAACATTAGGAGTGGAAACTTTTTGTGTCACTTTCTTTACAAGTTTCTCTGTCAGGCTAGAAATAAATATTTTCAGTAGTGCTGCCTAGTTTAAGAGACTTGTATAGTTACTTCTGCTTGTGCATTACCTTCATTTTCTAGTGAAGTTTAAAAAAAGAAGTTAAAAAAGAAGTTAAATTAAAAAAGCAGTGGAAAAATACATAATCAGTTGTGTACTGAATTTATCTGTTCTTTTGTCCTAGGTATTTATGGGCCATTGGTAAAAATGTTTGGAAGAGATGGAAGAAACGCTTCTTTGTCCTGGTCCAGGTAATCAGTTTAACCAGAAGCTGATCATAAATCATAAAGTTGGTTGATTTAACTGTTTGTATTAACCGTTTTCAGTGCTGCATAATTGATGCTGAGCTGTGGATCTGTGTAGGGTGTTGGTTAGAGGACAGCTTTTTCTAAAATACTGTACATTTTCTCAAAGATATAATGATAACAAACCTCTAGTCATGAGATTCTTGAGGCAGCTGAATGTTTGGTGAAACGGAGAAGGGATTTTAGTGAGGAATTCATAAGACAAGGGGAAAGCTCAGTCCATCTTGGCTGCAGGTACTTCAGTGCAAATGCTCCCTTGTTGCCTCTAGGTTAAATATTGTGTCCATTGAAATCTGCAGGACTTTCATTGTTGGCTGTGTCAAAGTCAGTATTTCACTTATTTTACTTGATATTTATCATCCCTTCACATTCATCACTCCCTCTCATCTTTGCAGCTCTCATTGGTCATTTTTTCAGTGTCTGTCTTTTCTTTCCCTTCTTTTTTCACTTTCTGCTCTCCCATTTTCAGTAGACCTGGATATTTGATAATTGCTAAGAATTTGGAAGAAACAAGTAGAAAATTTATAGTCTTAAGTTTCACTGTCTTGGGAGGAAGCTTGAATTGCATTCCCTGCTTGTAACTGCCAGCCTCTGTAGCACTAATGTAGCAGGCAAGAAAATCCATCCTGGAGTGGTAAAAAGGATTTGTGATTTATGTGACGTGACCTGTGTAAGTTGGAGCCTGTTTGGAGAAACCAGACTCAGTACCTTGTGCAATAACCAGGTGCAATCATCAGGGACAGTTTAATGATCATTTTGGTTTTTTTCCAATGAAGTCAAAACAGCCACAAATGAGAGGGCAGGGCAGGCAGCAAGAAGAGATGCCTGGACCTGCCCAAACGGTGTATTTAGATTTAGATAGAAGTGATGGGTTTAGGTTCTGTCTCATCCATTCCCAAAAAGAGAATCTGTTTTGGAAATGCATCTACCCTGCAGGGACCAGGCAGGTCCATGGTGAGGTAGGAGTGCTCTGCATCTCACTGGGAACTCCAGGGCTTGACCTCTGGAGATGAATCTCATGCCAGGTCACATTTTAAAGCCAGCAAAGGCCACAGGTAAAGAAAAGCCTCTCGGTACTCTTGTGTGATGATCGTGTTTTTGGGCAGAAGATACAGATCAATACATGGAAAATGAGCAATTACTTTTCTCCATACATTTGGTATATTATGCTTGGTATCTAAATTAATAGTGCTGTGGCAGTATATGATCATTTGTAAAGCAATGAGTGTTGCTTTTCCCTTAGGCCTGATTCACTCCTATTGGATTGGTTTTTTTACGTCATGGACAAGGCTCCTTCAAAGTAGGGACCTTCTGAAAGAAGTCTTGCGTGTCAGAAATTTTTTTCTTTCCTAAAATAGATTCTTCCATAAATAAACATATTAATATTCTGTTATACCTGGATTTGCAGCTTTGGACCCTAGGATATTAATTTTCCTGCCTCTCTCCAGGTTTTCTTTCGGGCTTTTCTACTTAGTTGCAGTTACATCTTCAGTTTTCAATTGCTAAGTATTCTTGCCATGGAACCGAAGGTCTCAGAGTTAGACCATCTTTTCTCATATTACTAGATCTGTATTCTTCAGCTTGCAGATAAGAGCAAAATCTGGCCAGAAAAACAGTTCATTTGAATAAGATAAGCAGTCTTTTGCCCCCAGAGAGTCTCCATAGACCACCTCAGAAATTCCAGCTGCCGCTGCAGCTCCTCTCTTACATTACCGTTTGCTCAACATTTGGTGCAATGTAAAGTGTTCTGCTGTACATCAAATATAAACAAGACACACTCTCTATGCAGTCCCTCAGATGTAGTTTGAGCATATTGAACATGTCAGCAGGCAATAAAGATGGAATAAAAATACTTTGCCTGTCCGTATGTTTGTCATTTGCTTTTCATGCAATGCAAAGGATGGGTGCTGATACGAACAGGAATTGGAAGCGAAGGTGTTGATGTCCAAAATCTCTGAACTCTGCTGAACTGCAGGCAGGGAATAACAGGCAGAATGTGGAGCTGGCTCGATTACATAAAGAAGGGACAAGGAGCAGCACGTGTTCAGGAGCTTGGTCATCCACGCCAGGCTTCTGCCTGTGGCAGAGGCGAGAGAGGGCACCTAGAGCGTGCTGTCCATTTGGGATTTAGTGGTCTGCTCAGTCTGAGCACTGCCAAAAAAAACATGGTTGTAAGTTTGGCTAAATAACTAATTATGTTTCCTTTCTGATCCCTAGTCTCTTATATGTTATATTTTCGGTTATAGCTCTGTCTGCCTTCACTTCCAGTAACCTCCTCATGGTCCTGTGCCTCTCCCACCTTGTCCCCGCTGCAGATGGAGGCCTCAGTTCTTTGAGTGCTCTTTAACGGTACCACTCTGGTATCAGAGGTTAAGTAATTCATGGTAATAAATACTCAAACCCCTCCTATCCATCTAAACAAGGCACAAAGGTGCCAAATGGCATAGGCGGCACCGTGGAGGAAGGTGTTGATGGCAGCTTGGCTCCTTTGTGTCAGTGGTGCCTTGCTGCTATGAAAAGAGGCTTTGCGTAAGTACACAAAAAGGGAGCTCTACAGGGCACATTTCCATTGCTAGTTGGCTTCTGTAAGCCCCGGAGAGAAGGGGAAAGGAGCAATAACTCGCTTGTAATTTGGGCAGAATAATCCCTCGCACCTTCTGTGTCTGTGTAGCTGTGAAGGCTCTGCAAGAGAGGAGATGATTTGTTTGGGTGTAGTGGGTAAGAGCGGCTCTTTTGTGCCATTTCTGTAGCTGGGCCTCATCCCTTCAGTGCATTCACTCCCATGTGGACTTTATTGAGCCCTTGGGTGGAGGTTTGCAGCGTGGCACAGCTGCAGGCCTGGTGTGTTTGCTTGCTCCTCCAGCGTGCATCCGTGTGCTGAGGGGGATCGTTTTCTCTTTTGAATGAATCGCAGCCCTCGCTGCCCACCCTTCCCGTAGACACCCTTTGAGATGAGCAGCAGAAGAGCAGAATACTGATTAGATGTAAATTACATGGCAGAGACTCGTTACTTGCCTAATTTTAAATCCTGAGATATGCAGTGTGAAAGCGATGGCAGAATATGGCCCTGAGCTTGGATGGAAATGGTCCGCAGCATCGCAAGCGAGGAAAATGCTCCGTAAAGGCACCAGTAACACCAGTGGCAGCGGTAAGCAAAAGCAAGGAAAGAATTGAGGGCAAAGTTCTCTGCGACTGGCTGAGAGAGGAACTGTGCATTCAGCACAGATGTTCAGAGTGGCTCCCAAGTCGCTGTATCAGCTGGCTGAGCACAGCATACGAATTTCAGCCCGTGTGCCAATTAGACCCTTGGCCGTGCAAAAGCTGGGTTTTCTTCCTTCATAGCTGACAGAGCTTGTGTTAATTCTTTGCAAAGTCTAACGTGCTGTACTGGAAATAACACCGTTGTTGGTTTTGTTGGGCTGGCTGGCTTCGCGAGAGGAAATTTCTTACAATGATTCTTAAGGGCAAGTGAATTAATTACACTGAGATTTCAGACTGAATCTGTTTTTCTCTCGTCATAACCCCATTTCTGTGCTTTGGCAGCATATGGGAAGTAACACTCTTTGGTACCTGGATGACATGTCTGTTGAGTAGCTTGAAGCAATTTTTGGCTGATTGTGTCTGATGATGTTTGTAGCATGTTACTGGAACCAGATCAACTCTCTGCAGATTAAAACCAGTTGCAGTGTCTACGCCTGGATCTATTGTTCTAGTGACAGACTCCCTGAACTCATTATAATTTAGACTAACAGTGACAGTTCCTGCTTTCAGCAAAACTCAGCTGATTCTGAATAAAGTGAAATGTAGCAAGTGTTTAGTAACTCCAAATAACCACCAGGACTTGAGAACAATTCATCAAAATCACAGTGTCCTACACTGCAGTGTGTCCTCATATCAGTAAACGACCCGTAGCTGGTCCTCATAACCATATTAAATCACATTTGCAATTAGACCTTAGCTGAGAACTGGGCTTTAGTGGTGGTTCTTGAGAAACCTTGAGCATCAAGGATTAACCCAAAATGTTTGGGAGCTGCTGGTTCAACAGACAGCAGAGCCCATTAGACCTGCTTAAGGTGGATCCCAAATACATAGTCCTACTTGCAGAGACTTCCCTTCATGCAGGCCTGCCCTGGGGGAACACGTACACACGTCCTGGTCAAAGGAGGAAGTTAGAACCACTGTTACATCCAGTTGTTTAAGGATGAATGAATGTGCTGAGATGCGAAAACGGTTGTTTTCACATTTGTTTCTTTAAGCTAGATCATCTCCTCTGCTCATTTGTGTCAGTAAAGGGCTGGGGAGGCGGTGTACATCTGGAACCAGAGGACAAGAGTCTCCCATCAAAGTGGAAAGCTGTATTACAGCTGGCAGTGTCTTAGCACAGTTTCTCTCCCTTGGGACAAAATGCGTGCTGTTAATCTAGGAAAAGTCCATTTAAGAATTTAACCCAAGCGGGGCGTTGTTATGTCAACAGTGAGAAATGGGCAAGTGACTGAGTTGTGCGATGCTGGAAGTGTGAGGGACGACAATTAACAGGTTTGAACAGGGTTCTCGGAAAAGCAGTGCTAGCCAGAACACAAGTATTTGGTGGTAAAACAAGGATGAAGTCAGTGCTGGTTAATACTTATTCACTGTTTGTGTTAATCAGGAGGATTATATAGCTGGTGACAGAATATGGTCAAGTGCCAAGAAAGTCAGATCTCATTTAGCAGCCTAGGAATAGTGAACTCTGGCATTTGTCTCCTGCTGTCTCTGTTTTCCCTTTCCTGATTTTCTTTGTTTCTTTTTTTTCCCCTCTCTCTCTTTTCTCATTATCTTTTTCTTCTGTTCTTCTGCCTCAAATTATATCTGAAAATAGTGTTCATTTTTTGTAATGGTTCAGCAAGGGCAGCCCTTGGCTTATTTCCCTTCTTTTGGTTTCACTCAGTTCAGCTTCCTCAGATGCTCCTTTCCTGTCCCTCATCTAGACCCTGGACGAAATCCCAGTTGCTTTGAGAGTTCATTCCTCTCTAGGCAAAGATTTCCCCTCGTTCTTCCTTCAGTTCCCTCTATGTGTCCACGTTTTTTTTTTTCAATTACTCAAGCCATTCATCTTGCCCATCCCATCTGCTCGCTTGCTCTCATATCAGCTATGGGCTTGGTGTGAACTCAGCAGGCTGTAAGCAGAATTTCTGCTATTAACTATTTCACTTGTCTGGCCGCTTCCATGGAAAGCAAGCTTTATAAAGCAGGGTGTTTTCTGGAGGCTTTTGAGGGAAAGTTCAACCTCCCTCTGATCCTAGAGTGCTGCTCAGTAAGGAAGCAGAGTTGTCACATGCCAAGCTTCCCTAGATCTGACCTTGGGCTTGGGACTTCAGCTATATGAGCAGAGCATAAGTAGGACATGATGCCAGATAGGCTCATGACACGCTGTTGCCTGACCTATGGGCTTCTTCCATAATGACACAGAGCAGCTTATTCTGGGGGGACCATGTGAATGTGAGCAAAAGATGCTCGTTCTGCATCTGTCCCAGGATGTCTCCATCAAAGTCTTCTGTCTGCATCTTTTTTTTTTAACTTTTAAAAGGAGAGGTATAAACTCTGAAATGCCGGTGTGTGTTTCCATGTGTTACTGCTGAGTTGATACCACTGGCTTATTGATACAGATGAAAAATATTTTCTGGGTCCAAAGATATGTGAAATATTTGAGCATGAAGATCCCCAAATGTACACCTCACTTTGTGAGTCTGAGAAGATAGTCTAAACTACTGAATTAACTTTACATCTAATCAAAGTTAGCTTAGTGGGATAACCCATTTCAGAAGCGAAATTTCTTGTGGCACCTCTAAAGGACAGATGCCTTGCAGGAACAACCCAAATCCTTGCAGTTGTGAGGAAATCATGTCTTATCCATAAATAAAGCTCATTCAGGACTTTGTCCAGGAGATGGCAGCAATATCCTGCAAGAACAAGTGAATGAAACCTGCGGGAGTCGTCTTGAGGATTGTGCTGTGGGGCACGCAGCTATTTTTAGGCTCCTTCTTGTTAATGGTTTAATTCTCGTGTTGCTGGGAAGGTGGTAGGCATTCAAAGTTCAGAGCCCGTAACGGCACCGGGATGCTCCCGCTGCTGGTCTGTTACTTGTCAATCTTTCGCCGGTGCTTGGAGTTTTAAGGAAGATGCAAGATGCCTAAAGCATCACTTCTCGTCTTCCTCCCACAAACGTGTTAATGATAGGGTTTATTCTTAGGTGGGTTTTGGAGTGGTTCCTGGAGTGAGGCTGCACGCAGGCAGAGCGCAGGCTGGCAGCTAGCGGAGACCCGTAGAGGGCAGCAAGATCCCAAGCACCGCCGGCGAGACGCTCAACCAGGGAACTGGGTCTCCCGCTTGGAATAAATGACATTTTATTAGCAATGGATGCCACCAAAACGCACGCTGTGTGTGCTTCTAACGGAGCGGTTTGTCCTTAGTTTGGAGGCAAACTCCTTAGCTGCCTGGAGTCCTCCTTTGAGGATATTTCCTGACTCCCCTCCAAATGACGAACATGATCCACTGGCATCCGGGAGTTTCAAAGATCCCTCTGAAGCCAAAGTTTCCTCCAGAGGTCAAGAAAACGTCCACACTAATAAAATTATGTAAGGAGTCCAGGATGTGACACAACCTTAACAAAGTCATTTGAAATCATTTGACAGTAAATTTCCCTGTAAGTTCCTAGCCTAAAGCACGGAGAATCCTTTGCTGGGCGGCGCAGGCTTCTCCCGGACGATGGGCATCGCAACACGCGAGCTCTGCGCTGGGTCTTGATGCGGCCTGATGGCCTCCCGAGGGCGACCGGGAGCCCGGCGGGGCCCCCGCGGCTCCAAAACCTTCCGTCAAGAGCTTGACCTTGAATGTAGCGTGTCATGCAGATGGTACCTCAGAGGAGTGAGAGCTGCCATTTACAGCACTGCTGACAACAACTGCCGAGATCAGTGGGATCTTAAGATTGCTTTAATATGACTGGCACCTAGCAATTTAGCTCACATTGTTTGTGACAGGGTGTCACTCTTGCACTTGTCTGGGAGTGAATGAGGGTTTTTTTTTAAAGCGTGTAGCTTTCTCTCGCGGAGGAAATTAAGCCACTGTACGTATTGATGCCGAGGATTAGATTCCAGCCACAGCGGGCTGCGTTAAGAGAGTATGTGGCTAAAGCGTGCAAAAAGTTTAGGCTGTCTCGGGTGGGTAACAACAGCCAAAATTAAAATTCCCCCTTCCCTGGCTGCCGTAAATACGCTGTTTGTAAGCACT
>JAVCKT010033152.1:0-35541 GCA_032273925.1 Rhynchotus rufescens
TTGGTCTTCTCATCTCTGTAGTTTGAGTCCTGTCTAGCCAGTAACAGGCCAGTCTAGCTCTAAACCAATCTAGCTATTTTCTACAGTTCTTAAATTTTTGCTTCATTTTGAGCCTTGAAGCCACATGATGATGTGTGGAGAAGGAAACTTAAAGCTCTGTGGAAAGAAAACCTTGCAAGTGTGACCACCATGGAGTGCTAGACATCCAGAAAAAGAGAACATAAATAGAGAAGTGCAAGTTTATTCTGAAGCTGGGAACTGCCTGGAGATTTCAGAACATGCTCTGCTGCCTGAATTTGTCTCTCTCAGCAGAGGTGGCCTTGTGAGCAGTCATGACTGAAAGAGTGGCAGACAAGGATCTGAGCAGAGAAAGAGGGATAGGTGAATGATTTTTACAAAATAGACTGCAGTGGAAGATGCATCTGGTGTTATAGCTGATCTGCAAGACTATCAAAAAACACTTGAAGGACCACACCAGTCCTGTTTTCCATGAGCAAGTCACTAGTATCTACTAGCACTAGCATCCTCCTGAAATCCTCGGAGTTAGAAGTGAGGTCCTGTGTTCTGAGAAAGCTGTAGGAGTAGCCTGCATTTCAGGAGCTCTCCGCAAGGAGCAGATTCTTGTGATGCCATCAGTAACTTCAGCGTAGTCAACACTAACGTGGTTTGGCTATCAGTGAGTTACAGATTTAGAATCAATGGTCTTGGACACTGACTAGGGATTGTAAGAGGCCCTTGTTGGGCAAGTGAACTCTGGGCTTTGTAGAGCTGCTCAGAGTTCAACACAAAAAGGAGGGATAGGAACATGTGGGAAGCTTTGGTGGTTCCTGTTCTCGTGCATTAGATCCAGGAGCCTGTGTGTAAACATGAAGCGAGCGTGGTGGAGTCTCAGGACAGATGTTTCTGCTGAACAGACTACCTTGCTAACTGCTCTTTTGCTGTACCCAGTAGAAAATCAGAAGACTGGATGGTTGCTAGGACTGTTCTTTTCCTTCTCCCCAAGTAAGATGAAAGGTGTATTGTTAGGGAAACTCTCCAGAGCAAACAATCTTTGTTAAGTCCCTGCTGACCAAGTGAAACTAAGAGAGAACTAATGAAATCCCTATTGTCACTACATATTTTTTTGACCTTTAGAAGGAAAATGTTCTGGTGAGTCAGGAGCCCCACTGGGAAATCTGTTCAATTTGTTTTGGGCAGAAGGTGAACAAAGATGCAGCAGTGATGGTGGAAGCTTAAAATGAAGGCAGGGAGGTCAGAGCAGCATACAAATCTTGCCACGCTGTTTGCTCTGGTTTATGCTCAAGCACAGAACTGGAGTCCCTGGAGCTGTCAGGCATCTTTCAGTTATTCTGGCTATAAAGCAAATAGAGAAGCTGAAGTGTTTTGCAATTTTCTCCTGACTTAATGCTAAACACGGAGCATAAAAATTCCTACTTTCCGAGAACTTAAAAAAAAAAAAAAAAGGGAGGAAGGAAGAATGTTGCATTTGCATAAAAAACCTGAAGTGAGTGCTTTCATCAAAACAAGTTAGCTTAAACATTTTTTATGGCCATACAGGCCCTTTGAGGATGGTTTGGATGATGTTAATGCTTAAGGGGGGTGAGCCTGGCAGCTCTGCAAAGCTTTTCTCTCTTTCATCTGAATTAGGAATGAGGCTGGAGGTGATTTGTTGAGACTGAATTCAGGTGCTGCTAATAGTCTCAAAGTTTGGAGATGAAAAGGTTTTTTTGTTTGTTTGTTTGTTTTTGGCATAGTCGTATTTATTTACCAGGACTAGTAATCTCAACAAACAGTGACTCTTTTTTTTTTTTTTTTATCTGATTTGGAGGGTAAGTCAGTTCTCTCCAAATGCTGAGCTTTCGAATTCTCTAACAAAAGCCTTTGGCTTGGAGGCCTTAATTGCCAATTGCTGGTGTTTTTTGTACGGTCATTTTCAAGAAGTCTAGCCCTTGCTGTCAGAGTGTTCATGGTTCCCTCTGGCCCCTTCTGAAACTGGTTCCAGCTGAGTGGTTGAAACTCAACATTCTGGTGTGGTGGGTCCCAACTCAATCAGAGGAGCTTGGTAATTGGAGCATCACTCCCAGCCTAAAGACTAGGCGCTACTGCTCTAAGCAAACATGAAGCAAACGTGTGTGTGTGTCTACTGCTTAGAAAAACAACAGCCCCTACCCTTGAGGCTTTCTTTGGGACTGATCTATATGTTGCCTACCAGCAGATCCTTCCCATGTCTGGCATCTCCTGGAGTCATTGCGTCATCTCGGAGTAGGCTGGAGAGCTGGCTTTGCTGTACTGCGGGTGTGCATTTGGAATGACTTGGCAGCCGGGTTCTGCTGTGGGAGTGCAGGATGTTTTCTTCAAAATGCAGAGATAGATCTTGGTGTAGCATTGGGGAAAGAAGCTTTAGTGTATTTAAAAAAAAAATGATGTGGGGCCTGTCTTCTCTTCTGGGGTTCAAAAGCCAACTCTGGAGCACTTGACTTGATATCCCTGACATTTCCTACACTCCTGCTCTCTGCGTGTGTCTTAATTTTTATTGCAATATGTGCATGATCTCTTGCTGTTGTACGTGCTGCAAAGCAGTAGCAGGTTGGGTGCTGGCGAAAGCAGCGTAACAAAATGGTTATGGCAGATGCTGCTTCAACAGGTTTATACCGTAGGCTGAGTGACTTTGACATCTTTGTCAGGGGTGGTTGCTTTGCTGTTAGGCACCTGAATTGTCTTGCTGAGCCACACTGAGCATCGGTTTGTCCAGGATCTCATGGGGGCCAGCACAGAAATGGCCTTTTTGGAAAGGACAGCAGGACCAGCCATTTTTATTGCTCTTAACTACCCAATCTGTTTTCCAAGTCTCCCAAATTCTTGATCTTCCTGGCAGCTCTGACTGTACGTCTTCATAACAGTGGTCTCTAGGCCGAATTTGTCATTTGTCTGTATTATTTGTGTGCTGGAGTATGTAGGTGGAGTGGGCAAGCTGCTGGGATGCAGAGAGACGTCTCAATGGTCCCCAGTCACCTGCCTGCATCTTGGGGCAGCCTGTCAATAGTGACACGACTTCTTTATGTGTCCTTCACGTGTTGGGTGGCCTTGGTGGCCCGGGGCTCTTCCTCAGGAGCGCTTGCTGTGGAGGGGACTCGTGGGCTCACCAAAACCCGGCTCATCTGGGGCTGCCTTCAGAGGCAGCGCTGATCTGTGGAGCTGAGTACGTTACACAGAAAGCAGTATTTCATTATTTTTCAGGGGTATTTTATTAATTGTGTAGCTTTCTCATCCCAACACACCATTACAGGTGATGAGCCAAATCTAGTGCTCTGGCCTGTATTTATTGGGAGTATTTCTTCTGCTATCGCAAAGCAAAGCAGCTCTAGTGTAATCGTGAGACTGGAGCACTGCAGTAAATAGGGCTCCAGTGGGGAAGCAGAGCAGCAGCCTACACATCTGCAGCACTCTGCCCAAAAAGGACAAGCCCTTCGTAGGCCTTTGTTTCACAGTAGTCTGTGAGTTGCCTAATTAATGTTTTGCATGCATTAGAAATGTGTGCATCGCTCTGATCCAAAGCTATTGAAACCTTTGGAAAGTTCCTCGCTCGTTTACCAGATGGGGATGTGACCGTGGCTCTACATGGAAAATTTGTATGTTCTCTGCCAAGGCAGTGAAGATTGGCGTGGTGTCAGAAGAACATTCCCGGTTCCCGTCTCAAGCTTTTCCCACCATCATTGAGGAAAAGGGCGGGAAGGACCAGTGGGGCTGGAAATGTGCTGCATTTTCCAGATGCTTCCTTTTGTCCTCTTGGACTCTTTGCTTAGCAAAGCAGATCTGCCCCTAGAGCCTGCACCTCTTTGCTGGGAGAATCTTTGCCATGTGAAATTTGGGTTTTAAATCAGTGTGTGTATACAGCAGCTCCCAAGTTCCGTCCCGAAGGTCAGCGTTGGTAACAGCCGAGTCACTCCTGTTCTTCCCGATGTATACTGCAGAAATTCCCAAGCTGTTTGTGCAGCTATAATTAATCAAGGCAGATGACTTGATTATTTTTTAATACAATATTCACCAGTGTCTTTAGGGAGGAAAGAGGTTAGTGGAACTTCATTCCCCTGTGCATCCTTGTTCCATGGTTGATAATTATTTTTAAACAGCCCATGATGCAGTGAGTTCAGGTGATTGTGCTTTTTTTTCATGGTTGTCAAAATGTCAATTCTAATGAAAGTCTCTACAGACAGGCTGTACCTAAGTGATTTAAGCCTTTAGGCTAAGCAACCTGCTGATAGCATTTTCAGATGAGTCAGAAAGGCTTGTGTTTCTCTGTTTCTCTCTCTCCTTTTTTTTTTTAAATATATTTTTAGTTGGTTAGAATGTCTTCATCAAAATTAATTATTGAAGGTTGGATTTTTTGTTTTCTTTTTTGTTTGTTTTTAAAGGCTAAGCTGTTGCTTGTCAGCTCACCACAGAGCTGCTTGGAATTCAGCTTCTTGCATTTCAGTCACATTGGGGGAAAAGGAAGTTCCTGTGTAATAACAATAATTGAAAATTAATAGTAGATTAAATTAATACATAATTAGAAAACACTAATGCTTCTCGTGAACAAAGGCTGATCCCTATAGGAGCTTTATGAATTGAAGAAGAAAAGTATATGACGCTTTCCCTGAGCCCTGTCTTTATTCCAGCTTGTGGATCATTAAAGCAATTATAATTTCACAGAGGTTTGATCTGGAATTGATTTCTTTGTGATAATTCAATTCAGAAGCTTAATTCCTTCAGAGTGGAAGATGACAGAAGATGAAGTATATAAATCCCTGGTGCTGTCCACAAGCACACATGAAAGCTGGCACCTCTCCAGCGAGGATTCACTGCAAAGAATAGTCTTCCTTTGACCTCATGGCTGGAGTGTGAGATATTTTAGTGCTTAATTAGTAAAAGGTCAATGTTGGCTTTCTGCTAGGCTGAGTTGGAAGAGGACATGGGCAGGGCACAGGACTGTGGATCAGATCCTGTGCCCTCGTGACCAGAGCGTGTTGGTAGTATGAATTTGGGAGAGATTCATGTACACATGAAGGTTGTGAGGATGTGGCTCTTGATAAAGCTGTCCTTTCTGCAGACCAGGTTTCCCGTCTTGACCGATGGAGGTGGTCAGTTAGGGAGAGAGATGCCAGTGGACAGGCCCCAGGTGGAACCTGATGGAGTAGCATGGACTTTGGTCATCAGGAGCTGTCTGAAGATGTGAATGGAAGAGCTGTGTTTTATTCCTCTCGTCCCATTTCTAATCTCTGCTGTCCTACCCATCTCTCATGTCCTCTTGTGATCCTACACAGGTCACAGATTCCTCCTTCCAATTGTGCCCCTGCCATTTTCAAGATATTAAAGCAAGTGGGCATATGATGGCAGCAGCCATGGGCAGGATAGTTGCATATAAGGGTTGTAACTGGGCTTGGATAGGAGAAGCAGCACTGAGTTTGGGTGCCTTTGGGTATCTTCAGACCAGCCAGCAGCTTGGGTGGGGTGGTATGTTGTGCTGTCCTTCACTGAAGCAGTCAATCGTAGTGGTATCGCTGTGCAACCTGCATCCTTGCTGGAGTCTCTGTGGGCACGGCCACCCTGGTTCTGCTTTTCGTGGGGTCTGCAGACCATGTGTCTTCCCATGAGATTGTCCCAGTGAAGATGCCTGGTGCCCTTACCCATTGGAGGAGGGATCCATTGGAGGGCTGGCAGTTGCCCTGAGCAGCTCAAGGCCAGATCGTTCCCATGATATAGGTGTGATGGAACAAGAGCAGCCATAACAGAAGCTAAGAGGTTTACTACCCGCTCGTAACAATGCCTTTAAAGGCCTTTCTACTAGGCAGAGCCGTATATTGTAATAAAATACAAGCCGAGATGAGGAAGGGAGGAGGGAAAATACATCAGGGGAGAACACATCAGGAGGCAATGAACCCAGTGCAGCAGGGAAAATTGGGACCTCGTGAAAAATAATCATAAAGTTTGCTAAGCAACTGCTCTGCTACCTGCCTCTGCTCTCCATTAGACCACATTAGTGGCTTGCAGGAAGTAATGCAGCCGGCTGAAACTGGTGCCTACAGAAAGAAATGTCCCCTTGCTAATTTGCTTGCTTCTTGGCCCTATAGAAGGCTTAATTTTTATTTTTATTTTGCAGCTGTATGCACAGAGGCTCTCCCTTTCCCCATTTGCATTTGGGAATCCTACTGGAACAGGTTAATAGGTTGGGAGTTTTGTTCTTCTGGATCAGATTGCATTATAATTTTGACTTCAGTTGCATCTTAGGACTTTACAAAAAAAAAAAAAAGGAAGGGAAAGAAATTAAGACAGACTTTTAGCTTGAATTGCATTCATTAGGCTTGGCAGTTATAAGAAGAAAATATCAGGGAAAGATGAATTCTTTTTTTTAAAAAAAGGAAGAAATGATCTCAATCAGAGGGAGGCAGGCCAGGTTCATAGCTGGGTTATGCAACACTTCTGCACCACAGCAAGAAGTGCAGCAAGAAGTGCACCACTCGCTCAATGACAGTATTTGTTAGTGCTCAGGTGAGGCAAAACCTACATCTTGGCGCAGGCTGTCCAGCTCTGACTTGGTCTTCCAGTGTCTTTTGACTTGGTCTTCCAGCATCTTCCTTTTCCTTTTCCTTTTCCTTTTCTATAGAGCCTCCGCCCGCCCCATGCTTGCCATTGCTTTCCCTGTCCTTGCTGCACAGGGAATTTGTGTGCCAAGGACAGTGGTGGGGTTAGTGCTTGATGAGCAGGTGTCCATGCAGTAGGTTGACCATTCCATGCGAGGTCATCTCAGAGGACATTCTGCAGATGTATGGGGCATGCCAGAGCTGAACACATATGGTCCTGCCTGAGATGGGACTGGAGGTGGTCAAGTATCCCTCCCAAACTATCCTATGCCACGCAGGTGAGTGACCTTTCCTGGCGTGCACAGTTTGAATTCACAGCCTGGTGCACTTGTTGAATCAGAGAAGTGCTCTGTATCCCATCGAGAACCCAAAAAGTGGCTAGAGATGTACCAAGAAACATGGGGACTTGCCATGTTCTTCTAACACAGAGGTGGCTTCTCATCATTTGAGGCATTTGAAGGCATCTCCCCTTCCCTGCCATCACTCCCTGTGTAGCTGCCTAGCAGGGCAGCAGCCAGAGCTGCTCCTGGACCACCTGAGCTCACCTTGCCATCATCCCTAGAGCTCCTTTGGGAATCGGAGTTTGTCTGCAAGGTGTTCTAATGCTTCAATAGTTGACACTTTGACAAGAGCATCTGGAGTAATGAAAATAGTCACAGAATTAAAACAAGCGCAGAGAATTTAATGTTTTCCAAGCCAGTGTTTTATTTTGAAGTAAAGTTCTGGAATGAGTTGCAGAGATTTGCAGTCAAGCAACAGATCCAAATGGGGATTATTGTGATGTTTGGAAATACTGGTTCCCAAATACTTTGCTTTTGTATTTCTTACTGAAACAGAATTGCACATTTTCTCAGGAAAATCAAACTTTTTTTTTTAATTTCTTTTTGTTTAAAAGCAACCCTTCATTGCTAGGAGCCTTGGTAATGTGAGTTGGTCTTTTTCTGATCCGAGTCAGTTCAGCTGTAGTTTTGACTTCTTTTTGACAGAACTGGCATCGACATTTAGTGCTTTGTGCCTCTTGCTCTTCCCTGAGAAATATCTTCACTGTTCTTTCAATTTGTTCCCTGCCCATTAATCTTCCATTACTTTAGGGATATGCTTTATGTTTTAAGAGCTGCTGCTTTTAAAGAGAAGAGTTTCAGATGTTAACTGCATCGTATTAATCTCAGGCAATTGAATGTTTTTCTTACCGGTGACTCAGAGTTGTTGGAGTATGTTGAGGTCTCCTGTTCCAGCTGTAGATGCTGTCACCCAATCTGACCAGTTATCCCTTAATACTGGGGAAGGAAGAGAAGGGAAAAAAAAAAAAGGCACTTTCATATGCTCCTTTGAAATAGCTTTCCCTGTTTCTCCTTCTTTACACTCATTCACCAAAAATGAACAGAGCAGATATAATTTCTATCCGCAGTTGAACTATGTCCAGAAAAGGAACTGTGCAAATCCAAGTACAATGCTGGGCTAAGGGTATCTGGGTAATGGTAGCTCTGGGGCTGCATCTGCTCATGTCAGGCACCTTTAACTCAGATTATGTCCTCAAGAAGTTGTGTTTGAAATGGGCAGGATATAAAGAAGTGGTCAGTATCCATATATTTTTAATCAATAAGCAGTGGAGATCCTGAGGCTGTAGTTGCCAGAGGACCTACTGAGGTCTGTGCTATAAACACAAGACAGTTTTTCCCCCTCCTTGAGCAGTCACATCTGTGCGTGTGGTCACCCATATATAGGATGAAAAAGCCTCCCAAAGGTTCAGGGAGGCACTCCTGGAAAAGCTGCTTTGAGACCGATATTTTATTTTACATGGTGCCAAGATGACCTTGTGGGATAACAAGTTCCACTATATTAGAAACTTGTTAGTTAGACCATCTGGGTCAAATCAAGTTAATTGGAACTAACCTCACTGATTCAATACCCCAATTAATTCATCTTGCTTTAAGAAATCTGCAGAGAAATCTCTGTTGTGAGGTGCAGCCCAGCATTTGCATGAGGAAAGCTGCCACACGTTTGTCTGGCAAGGAATTTGAGATGAAAATGAATGATGGCCTTACACATATACCTTAGTGGGACTGAGAAGTACTTTCATCAAAATACACTTCCATGAAAGTCAAAATGTTCAGTGGCTATCTGCATCTAATTTAGGGAGCCTGATTGTGCAGCAGGTGCTTGGGAGCTCGGTTAACATCACATCAGATATTAACCAAGAGATACTGCAGCCTCTTCTGTTTGGGGAAGAGATCAGCTCAATGCTGTGCCTTACGCTGTTCCAAATTTTGCAGTCTGGAAAGCTGGTACAAAATGAAACTGCCCTCATATGGAACAATACTTCTGTACTGAGAGTCAGAAGGTGTTGTATTTGTTAGGATCGTTGCCCAAATGTGGAGCTTCCCAAGCTTTTCTTGTGAAGTCAAGTATTTGGGTGCAGTCTTTTGCTTTGAGGCCTCAGAGTATCGACTTCCTTCCTGCCCACCTTCCCTCCCTCTCTCCTTCCCAAAATGCCAATAACTGATATGAAATAAAAAGGGAAGAGGCTTGCTGATTTCAGGGCAAAGACATTTTATGGTGGCCAAAGAGATGAGTTTTCTTCCTTCTTCTCCCATGGATCTTGGACAAAGTAATTTATTTCTGAATGGTTTCAATATTTTTCATATCTAAACCATAAGTAATGTCCTCCTCAAGGCACCAGGGTTGGCACAAGGATTTTGTGAGGTCACATCAGACAGAAGGTGCCCACCTCACCACAAAGTACAAAGTACACCAAGACCATAATTGCTCCACATACAACTCAGCAACTGCTGCTTTCATAGGTAGTTCTCACAGAACTTTGCATAGAAAGCCAGATCCTTATTCTAGTATAACAGATCAGAAAGCTGAGGCATCACAGATGGCTGTAGCCTACAGTTGCCAGAGGATGATTTTCTTAGCTGAGCAGTAATACGAAAGAACCGAGAGCCAGATTAGTTTTGCAAACACAATATTAACAGCATTAATGCAAGAATATTGCAGCTCAGACTAGCAGTTTAGCCGTGTGCACAGTCTTTCTGATGCCTCCCTAAGCTCTGCAAGCTGTATACCTCCCAAGACGTTCCTCCAGTGGCTACTTGCATGCACATTGCTAGACTGACCAAAGATTAACTTGGCCAGGGATATGCTCTCTACTGCTTTGCTTATGTCGCCTGCTCTGTGTCTGCCTGTCTCTGTACTGGGATCATAGGAAGACACACTGTTAGGTTTAAATTTAAATTTAATTTCTTTACCATGTGGTAAAATTAGAGTAGTGTGTTCAGTGAGAGATCACCATGGGAATGCCCCATAACCCAGCATCTTGGAGGGGGAAACAGATGTGACATTTAGTTTTATTGACATACTCGCCTTGCTTTGACCCCTTGGTACTGCTCTGTGTGATTACATTTGCAGTCAGAAGTGCTGAGCTTTTTGAAGTAGAGTTTAACATGAAGAACTGAAAGTTTGTAGTTTTAATATATGAATCCAGTCTCCTCTGGCTGTTTTTAAGGCAGCTTACAGAGTTTGGGGTGGTGTTAAAGGCAGCAAACCCTCATCGCAGTGTGTTGTGACAGTGTATGAAAGCATTTTGTTTAGAAAGATGCTCTGCGTAACAGAAAGATGCCATGGGATATTTCACAGGCCCCTCATCTGCCATGCGAGGACCTTGGGTGCAAGTGTGAAGCAGGAAGCACATTCACCTGCTCCATCAGAGTTGGATTTGTGATAAATTGTGTTCTGCTCGTTCTTGGTGTGGATGTAGATGTGTTTGCTGCAGGGCTGTTCAGGACACCCTATTGGAGCCCCATCACCATGGGCCCAGCGAAGAAGGTATTTCCTCCAGACCTAGGAGCCAAAGGTGGGGAGCTGTTTCTCTAAATTCATTTTCACTTCATTTTCACTAGTATTGCCCTGGTTCGTGGGGCAGGAGTATTGGAAATGCCACACAAGAGAAAGGCGCATTTCCTTGAGGTGATGGTGGATGTAGCAGTAATACCTCTTTCTGTGCTGTCCAGCTATCCAGAGGAAGAGGATGGCTTATTTAGCCTGGATTGTCTAAGAAGAAGCAGCTGGAGATGGCTTTGCCAGCCACGGGGATCTCTGGCTTAAATTTTGGCTACAAACTCATCTGCTGCTCAGCAAGACATTGCCTCATTATTTGCCAGTGATCCATACGAGCCCCAAAGCCTTTTACTGGTGTTGCAGAATATTTTCTGTCTCTTGGGTTAAGGGAAATGTCTTGTTATTGCTCATCTGTGCAGCTGGCTTTCTGGTGTAGCAGAAAAAAATACACATCTGAGACTGCAGAGCTAATAGGCTGGAATGACAACGGTACCGATATGTCTGGCATCTCTGTAGTGCTTCGGCGTCAGTGATGAGACAGAGACAAAAGATCACAGAGAGATATAAACAAGCCTGGCACAAGAATCCTAAGGAAGCAACTGCTCTGTCGCTGCAGTTTTTAAGGGTGTATCCTGTCCAGAATCTGACAGAAGAGGAAGCTTAGTATGGAGGAACCCTAAGGTCCAGGGCAAGCTGAGCAGCGTCTTTCCTTTTGCAAAGGGATAAAGTGCAAAGTGTCTCTCC
Source organism: Rhynchotus rufescens (assembly GCA_032273925.1). Taxonomy (NCBI): domain Eukaryota; kingdom Metazoa; phylum Chordata; class Aves; order Tinamiformes; family Tinamidae; genus Rhynchotus; species Rhynchotus rufescens. The sequence goes on from JAVCKT010033152.1 coordinate 11,205, forward strand.
CATGAACAGGAAGAAAAAAGCATGAAAGGCAATTCCCGGGTGTGAGGAAGCTCATAGTTGTGTGGGCATCTCCAAATATCCAAAAAGATATGGGGGACCTCAAGTCTATGTCTGATCTTCCCTGCCCCTCTGATGCCAGGACTCCATGGCTGGGGTTCTAGTGCCTGTCCTCACAGCGTGAGCCCAGTCAGTTCATGAGCTCTTCTATGCTTTGCTTTAATCTTTGCAGTAAGCCAGCACAGAAGAATTTCTCATACATTTTGATTCTGGCTGGTTTTTAAACTGACATTGTAGTTTATAAAGAGAATAGGTTGTCTTCTGTCTTCTGTGTGAGAGAAGGGAGGACAGATGAAAATCTCTGTCTCTTATGCCGGGGTGGATACCATTGCCAAAGAACCTCCCTGATTTGTCATATTGACAACATGCATCATGCTGGCAAAGTATGTTGGACTCCCTTACTATGTAAGGCGTAGTAGGAAGGCAAACCCATATTTAATTTATCATGTTTAACAACACAACTTTTAAGTTGTCACAGGGAGCCCAGGGAGACACAGCTAATGAACTTCCAAGGATAGTTGTTTCCTAACTTGCCTAGGTGCTTTTGAAAAGCTAAGATTAACTGTGGGAGGAGGGAAGGCAGAAAGTGAAGCCATATGCAATGCCAGCAATAAAGACAAGTGCTAAACCTGGTATATAGATGTTTATCATATAAAGATAGGTGGCTCTTTCTATCCCCTAATGTATTCTAGAATAAATTTCAAAGGATCAAGCTTTAGTACCAAGCCTTGAGCCTTTAGTACCATTAGTACTTTAAATTGGATTCTGGGAGACTGGGCAGACTTAGGGAGGACCTGCCTTTGCTGACTAGGCATGCCCTATCCTGACTGTGAGGGGACATATCCAGAACTACAGCCCGTGCTTAAATCATGCCTGTGGTCTGTCCTTTCTCCTGAAAGCATGGGAACATTGGAGAAAACTGTATTCTTCCCATGCACAAGAGTAAAAATTGCAAATTGATATTCCTGCCTCATATCTTGGAAACAAAACAAGACCTTCACATTTGTCTTAACTGTCTGGATCTGGTCAGCTGCATGAATCAGAAATACTCCTCCAATATATTTTCCTTTTCCTTTAAGCTAGTAGGAATGGGAAATCAATTTTGAACGTATCGGGTTCCATCCAGCAGTTAGAGGAGTACTTTTCTCTGAAATCAAACCAGGGATGATGCTCTTGGAAGTCAGTGTGATGCATGTTTGAGACAGGCTGTTGAGGCTGTGCACTAAGGAGTTGGGCGCTCTGGTTTCTCTGGCTCCTGCATGTCCGAAGCAAACCCAGGTACAAACTGGAGGGAAAAGAGCTAAGCTACTGCTGTAAATCCTTCTCCTCTGCTACTGCTTTTTGCCAGTCACTGGTTTAACTTTAGCTTTGCTTGCAGCCAAGAGCTCTTGAAGGCTGCTTTGAACAGTATGGGGTCACTCCCACACCCTGAGTAAATTTGGTGCAGGCCATGTGTCCTGTCCTCTCTTGCCAGTCTGCCCATTTACTTAGAAGTGTTGGGAGATGGATGTTTGGGTTTTAGTAGTTGGTAATTACAGGTCTGCTAAAGCCTGAGCTGCATGGAGCAGAATAGTTCCATTGGTAAAGCTTCATGCGAAGATGGAGGAGACCTGGATTCTTCTTACTTTATCCCTGATGGCTGGGAGGTTTCCTGCCCTGCATCTGGTTAGGGAGGGCACTGAGTTATGTCCTGTTCTGTGCATGCAATGTGGGAGATGTGGTGCCCACCAAGAGGGTCCCCAGCGTGGATGTTTAGGGGACCTGGAGGGGCAGCATCCCAGAACACACAGGGTTTCTTGGGTTTCACAGCTGTTTGTTGGCAGCAAATCCTGGCACCCTTCAAAGAATACCTCAGGTTCTGTTGATGGCCAGCTGCAGTGCTGCTGTGTTTGAACAGCATCAAAGCAAAAACATTGAGCCCTGGAAGACCTCATGATGTAAATATGGGAGAATGCAACCATCTGGCACAGGACCACAGGCAGAAAACGCCACGAGCTGTGTACCGGCACGCACAACTTTCTCCTGCTGTGCCTTCCACTTTTTGTAGCCATTAGTTGTGTTCCTAAAGGAAAAGAAGTGTGGAGGTCTTGCCAGTGCTGAGTGAGAAATGTGGGTGTCCCTGGCTGTTGGGCATCAGACCCATAGCATCATCACCTACAGGGTCAGGCGAGCTTGCCTGCTTTCTCTCTAATTTTTTATTTCTTCCCTCTGAGATGTTGGCTGATAGTATAAGAAGACACGTTTCTGTACTAGAAGAACATAGGTCTTCAGCTGCTGCATGCTACCTGCAGTGCTAAAGGAGAAGAAGGCTTTCTGGAGCTGACAAGTTGCATACGCTGTCCTTTATTTGTGCAATATTTGTGAAATAATGGGGAATTAAGATAGCAGCAATGGTGGGGTAACTGAATGCCATCCATGTAAGGCAAGAGGGGCAGCGTAAGCAAGGCAGGTTCAGCTCCCTAGGACAGGTCTCTCCAAAGGAGGAGAGTTGCAGGTCTGCTCAAAAAGTGGCAGCCAACACATCTGTCGAGTGGAAGACACTTCTGTGGGTCTCTGTGTCATTAAGGTTGCTTTTAGGCTCTTGGTGAGACAGAGGGATGGGATGTTACTCAGAATGGCCTGTCCTATTACCCAACGCCAGCAATCTTCCATCTCTGAGCACCTGGAGGAAGATTTAGAGTAAATGGTGCTACAAGCATACAACTGCCTTTCCTTGCCTCTTTGCTCAGCTCAGAGTCTGTTTGTTGCAGCAGATCCTTGAATCCTACATGGGCTTATTTTTCTTAGCTCTTTTTCCACTTATGTTGCCGTAGAGACCCTTGTTCAAGGAACATTCTCAGTGGGTAAAGTGCTCCTGGTATGTGTATTGATCTGGCAGAGTAAGGAGGAATGACTAGGAATGAATGCAAGTCCCTGTGTTACAGTTGTCTGGACTTATTATTATTTCTATTTTCTCCTTGGAAGGTAAAACTCACTATTCTTTCACCCAGATGCACTTTTTATCTAGCAGGGCGCCCTGCCTCACACAAGTGCTGTTCCTTCTCCTCTACTTACTGTCTTTTGTTCCAAGATCATATCTAAGATTTTTATCAAAGGATCAAATGTCTTACAGCTGCTTTCTGGGCCTCACACAGCATGTATCTGGGAGCCTGCTTCATGGGGTATTTAAAATATAAGTGATTGGGACAGCTGCTTTTCCCACTGAGGGTCTCTAGGAGCCCACAGAGGGTTCCCAGGGACAGTCTTGCCCCCGGGAAAGGGTTGTGCCCCCCTCCCAGGTTGGCAGCAGCTCCTCCTTGGGTATTTGTGCTCTGTTTGTTGTGAGCTGTGCAGTCCAGTTTGGGGAATAGGCTCTTATCTCCAAATTGTTGTGGAGAGTAGCAAGGGGAAATCAGTTTTAGCGACTGCACCAATTCAGAGGTCCAGAATTTCTTTGTAGAGGTGACTTGACTTCCAAGGCTGCTTACTGCCTTAAGAAAAAAGCAAGGAAAAGACATCCTGGTCAAAGCATGAGTTTCTGTTCTTGCATGTGTTTTAGGGAATTGAAATCTCCTTGTCTTCTCCAGCAGTGAATATTAGAAATCAATACAAAAACATGAAACAGTTTTTCCAGTATATTGAATGAAAATCATTTGTTTTTCCTTCCTGAACATGTACTTCGGAAACATTGCATCTGTCAGCTTTCTAGAAACCCTTTTACCTGCTCTGAGGGGCAGCAGAAAAGCTACTTGTGAAGGTGTTGTCCACAGGGAGTGAAGATTTCTTGGTGCTGGAGTGGAGTACAGTTCTCTTGATGCCCTACCTGTCCTCCTAGAACCATCTCCACCACTCTATAACCATCCCTGCAAGACGAGAGGTCCCTGCTAGCAGCCAGGTGTGTTCCATTCCTCCTCCCCCAAAGCCTGGTTTCTGCTCCTCAGAGCACACACACTGCAGGAGAGAGCCCTGCAAGTCCTAGCCAGGACTGAGAAAATCTTAAGACAAAACAACTTAATTCCCTAGACCCCTCTCACTCCACTCGCACTATGCAGAGTGGTAATTTTACTACAAAATGCCTTGTTTCTACTTGCTTGATTAGACTGTAACGCCTACAGGCACTGTAACATCAGTGTGCTGGATGATCATCCGTTTTGAAGCATAAATGGCTTTAGAAGCCACAAGAAGCATGGGGCTGTTGCATCTTGCCCAGCACCACCACACAGAAGCCCCGGGGTCTGCTCCAACGTGTGCTGAGATCAGCTGGTGGTGACATGTCGCTACCAATCCCTGGCGCCTCCACCTTCATCCAAGGACATGGTGAGAGTGCCACTGGGAAGGTGACAGCGGGGATGCCTCTCCCTTCCCACTCTCTTGAGATAATGTTTCCTTCATCCCAGCTGATATCCGAGCCTGGGCTTGCGTAGCCTTCTGCAAAGCGCAGCAGGGCCCAGCACATTCGCCGAGCACTGCATGGGTGGGCACAGAGACACCCATTGCTCACCCCTCTTGGGAGAGCTGGGAAAACTGGAGTGCCCAAAGCTGGACAGGTTTAGGGAACTGGAGTTGGAGTTTGGAGTGTTGGCAAAGGCTGGGATCAAGATCCGCTTTGGCAAAGGAGAGGGCTCAGAGTCCCAACTAGTCTCCAACTTTCTAAGTCATGCTGGCTCTTAGGCGGAGGAGAGATGCTCCCTGGGGTGCCTCCCATGCAGGATCCTCCCCTAAAACTTTGGGCTATGTGCTTCAGGTTGTCCCCTGTGTGTACACAGCTGCCTCCATCTATCTTGGCAAGGCTGGGAGGCTTGCATGTGTCAGTAAAGTGAGCCAGCCCAGCCCTGGAGAAGCCAGCTGTGGATGCTGAGCAAGCAGGGGACAGATTTAGTTGTGTTAGTGCTTTCCTGACCTCAGCTGAACTGTCCCCTCTCTTTATGCACTGTTTTCTCCCCTTGGTATTGTGACAGACTAGGTGCAGGGCTGAGCTCAGAGCATCTAGCAAGGGTTCAGTTGGGCTATAAGATGGAGAATTTGCACCAAGTCCTTGAATTTTAGTCATCTGCAAAATCTGTCATTAGTTAATCAGCTCTACAAGCAATTAGCTCATTTCTCTCTCTTTTTTTTTTCTCCAAATTCTTTTAGAACGGAGAAGTCCTGCACATTTGAACTTATGTGTGACCCCTTCCCCTGCTGCCCCAGCCCCACAGTTCAGGAGACTTGTTGTGGAGGGAGATCTCTCTTTGCTAATCCTGACTTACGATCTAAGACAGCGGTGGATGTTTCTAGCACTAGGTTACATCTGCTTGAGAGCATACAGACCCCCAGGCTGCCAGGGCAGCCAGCATGTGTGACCTCTTTCTGGTGCCAGAGTGTCTTGGCAGCACGTTGCTGTCCTTCTTAGCAGACAGGTGCAGAGAGCGAGGCCGAGGCTGAAGCAAGACGGCACGGACAAGGGGAACTATTGCAAGGGCAGTGGGGCTGGGATTGATGCAGTCAGTTCTCCATGGGACGTGTAATCAGGCCCCAAGTGGCTGGTTCAGTTGTGCACGTGGAGAAGTGAGGACAACCTGAGAGATGTTGGATAGGGAGAAAGGAGAAGACTCAGGGTGGAGGCGGCGCTTTAGCAAGTGAGCCGACTCTTGAGCTGCATCATGGGGATGCTGTGCGCAGTGATGGGGAAAGAGAGGAGAAAACGGATCTAGGCATGGTGGAGCTGAGGTGGTGATGAAGCACCATCATTGGAGAGACAGGCCAAAACAAAAGAGACGTGTCTGAACTTCGGAGACATCTGAGAATGGTGGTGTAGGTCAGTCTTCTTGGCTTGGAAAGCTTTTTGGTTTGCTTTTGTTTTTTCAGCTAACTAGCTGAGAATTGACTCATGCTCAACCCAGAAGTGGTTCCCATTAGTCAGACTTCAGCACTCCTATGCCAGAGTGTGGCTAAAAAGTTCCAGCCTGGCAGTTCTCCTTCAAGGATATGACCCCAGACCTCCTGGGCTCTTCTCCACTTGCCTTGCCACCCTTCTCCTATGCGTTTCAAGTGCTCTTCCCAGGCTCAGGGGGAACCAGATGGTTTGGAGATGTTCTTAGCGTCCCCTGATTTCAGGTGCCCCTTAAGGACTCTTCTGTGATAGGTCTCTGCTCTGACACAAGGCAGCTTGGACAACTGTCTTCTCCCTATTCCCACCCTTTCTGGTAACTCTGTGCAGAGGAGTGGACAAGACATGCCAAAGCATCCCTGCAGACTGGCACAGCTCACCTGAGAGCTCGGAGGCTCTTCATCGTCCATAGGTGGCACATAACTGCGAACAACGCTTACCTTGCTCGTGCTGCTTGGATGATGTTCAGCAGGTCCATCATTCAAATGCTCTTGCTTACGTGCTCCACATGTGCACCTGAATGGGGGAAAAAAAAAGAAAAGAAGAGAAAAGAATGAGTTTCTAAGTGCACTAAAGTAGTAAGTAAAGACGATCTTACTGGGCAAGGATTTTTGACAGACCTATTTTGGTGCCTCCATGGAGCTATTGTGTCTATACATGTAGGACGTGGTGTGCCCCTTTCCAAACACTGCTCTTCTCCTGCCGCCAAGTAAATTAGCACTTAATTATGGCTGTGGGATCACTGCACCCAGTGAGTCCAAAGGCAATCTTCCTTGAGAGGATCTTTTTGATAAACTATTTTTTTCATCAATTTGAAATGTTTGGAAAAACATGGATTATCTCCATACCAGTTTCCTGATAGAAAAGCACTGAATAGGAAAAAAAAGAGTTCTGCTTGCAGTCTCTTCTGTAAATTCAGCTTCTTAGTTTCAAATTGCAGCTGTTGAAGTTTATATTCTGTTTTTTTCTTTTGTTTTATTTTTCTGTTGTTATGACAGCACAGCATGGTCTATATAGGCAATGTTAGATGTCCTCGGGTAAAAACCCTCAAAGAGAGGTTCCCCAAATCATGACTTCTAAACATTTTCAGATTGCAGGAAAATCAGAAAATGCTTTTCATCGTATTCATCATGTATGTCTTAAATCTCAGTGCTAGGTGTTTGCACTGGCCACCTCTGAGCAGGGATAAAGCAGAAACGGGAGGCGTTATCCTTGTTGGGTGGAATGCATTGTGCTGAATGCAAGCATTAATATTATTGGAAAGAAGGATTTGGGCAGTATCACTAATCTCACTGATTGCTTCCCAAAATATTTGATATTGCCCCAAAGCTCAACGAAGAGCAGGGTTTTTTTTGTTGGTGGTGTTTTTTTGTTATTGTTGGGTTTTGTGGGTTTTTTTTTTGCATTCCCCTGTGCTTTTTTATTTGCTACTCTTTTGAGGAGAGAGACAGAGTACAATGTACATGATACTGGGACAAGGAGCTATGCTCCGTGCTCAGGCCCCATACTTTCTGCTGGTGTTGCTGCACTGACTACATCTTCAGAGGGGAGGTTTCTCCCAAGCTTGGTTCTGAAGCAGTTTTGGTGAAGAGCTCTCAGAATTCTTTGGTTTCAGAAAATGTTTGAAATTCAAGCTGTGCCCTTGGCCTTTGTAGGTTAGAGAGTTTCTCAGAGTTGCTCTCAGCTTTGTGATTGCACTGAGTGCAGGAGCACTTTGAGCTCGAAAGCTTGCAGGTGGGAAGGAAAAGTTGGATTTCCACAACTAGGGACTGAAGAAGTTTGATCCTCAAGGACTGTGTCTGGAAGAGAAAGCTTTAAGAAAGAAAGAAAGATTTTGCTTCATAATTTGATTCTCACCTGCTTTTTCAAATAAACATTTTGTTTAAATTAGTTCCAGATGTCACTGCAAACATATATTGTGGCTCTTTCAAATCTTTTGGAGAATTTCTGTAAAGTGCTCCTTAACTGAATATGTCATTAGTGACCTGATTGTGTAGTTGTCTTCCCTCTCCCCACTTCTCCAGCACTGCTGTCTCCAAGTCAATTTAATGGCAAAACTGAAGGGGAATGCTACGCTGTCTGGGGCTTTATGATCTCTCCAAGGTTAGAGCTTCAGGGAAAGAACTGTTTAATTTACAGTTTCTTGTGTCCTCCAGCTGAATGTTCTTCCACGTACTCCATCCTGGGATCCTTTACCACACACACTACACCAGTTGTGAGCAAGAAAGGCTCTTGTGAGGAGCAGCAGGACATTTTAAGTGTGAATGAGTGAGACAGCAAAAGATATGTTTGCCAGAGCCCCTTCACATCGTCTTATGGAGCAGCCTGGCAGGGCACAAACCCAACAGCAGGTGACACTGGGGTGGACTTCCCAGGGTGTTTTGGCCAAGGGCAGTGCCCAGCCTAATGACCATGAGGTATTATTCCTCTGGGGAGAGGAGACTAAGGCTCTCTTGGTGCAGAAGGTGACTTGTAGAACTAACATGAGCTCTTCTCCTGCAAGTGAAACTCTTTGTCTACATCTTGATATCAGATGATGTGGGGGTAAATAGTACAGTGAGTTGTGCAGCATTTCTGTTGGTACAAGGCTAGCTGAAGTCAATTTCAAATTTAGAAATACTCCTTCATGAAAGAGTGGATTTAGGAAAAAGCTCTATATTCAGATATGTTAAAGGAAGAATTATCTTTTTTTTTTTTTGTATTATCAAATTTTGTATTTGATATATATTGTCAAATACAAAAAAAAAAGTATTATCAAATACAAAAAAGGTGAATTTTTATGGTTTTTTTTGTTTGTTTTCCAAGGTTTATATTGAAATTAATAAACTCATCTCCTCCAAAGCCTGTGGTTCTTGGGGATTCATGAGTAAGAGTGAGGCTATTGCTGTAAAGAGAAGTGCAGAAGTGCTTGTTTCAGAAAGGGCAGCACTGAGATGAAGTGTGATGAGATGTTTTTGACAGGAGGTCATGAGGGAGCTCTTGCATGCACACGTACATGCAGGCTGCAAGATATTTTTTGTGTGTGTATGTGTATGTATATATATACACACACATATGAGTGTATATATATACATATATATATTATGTATATATATACACACACACACACACATATATAAGTTCACTCTTTAGCTAGACCTTAAGCAAATAACACAACACTGTGGTTGGGAGGAAGAAAAGTCTTCTCACCTCCATGTTGCTGGTAGGATTTGATGGAAGGATGAAAGTACTTTTTTGGAAAGTACCTTGGAGTAAGAAATACTTCTTTGAAGTTTTTTCTGTATACTAATGCCAGGAAACAAAACTAATCTATTTTTTCCCCCATCTTTCTGATGTTGCTTACTTGTTTTAAGGCTGATGCTTTCCAGGACACTTGTATATTTCTCTTTTAAGGTCAAACCTAATGAAATAGGGGAAGCATTTCTGCTTCTATGGCAGCCTGGAACCCCCACAGAGAAATTCATTTCAGGATGAAATCAGTCCTTTGCTTGTGGAATATGGAGCTGCTGCTTGTCCCTTGCAGCTGGTGCAACCCCACTACTCCCTTTATGCCAAGGAGGCATCTTAGCCCAATTTATAGCTTGTGGTCATGTCTGCTTAGCCAAGGAACAAACTGCTGCTGGTGCTGCCGGAGCACAGCGAGCCTGTCCGAGCCCGTCAACACGGGGCTGCAGCTCCAGGACAGCGTGCAAAGGTGCTACATCAAATTCCATGGCTCCCCAAGCTGGGTAAGGCGAGCATCTTAGCAGCAAATACCAATAGAAACTGATGGTGATATTTTCCACCTGCTCCTCATGCTCTCTGCCTATTTGCCAGGGCCAATGTTGAGAATTATGCACATCAAAAATCTGAGATATTGTTTGTTTTAGATGATCAGTCATTCTGGGGTGACAGAGGAACCTGTCACAACATTATATAACCCCAGTCAAGCAATGGTGGTGGGTTTTTTTTTCCCTTCAGTGTGAAATAATTCAACAATTTCTAATTACAGAAATCTAATTAAAAGCTGAATGTAACGACTCTGCCTAATCATAATGATACACCCATTTCATTAGAAAAAAGAAATTGCTTGTGTACAACAAGCCATCCAATTTAGCAGTGAATTAATATGTGCCGTTCTGGCTGTAGCTGCTCAAGCACCATCCCCTGCACCCATCCCCGAAGCTCTGAGTGCTGAAGCTGATGCAGGTGCCAGGGCACCCCTGCTCTTGTGCATCCCCATTTGAATCTCTGGCTCCTCTGCAAGCAGATTTCTGAGAGAAGAGGTCCTCCAAAATGGCCAAAAGTTAGTTATCCTTGACGGACTAGGAGGTAGGATGCTGCAAACAGCATGCTGAACATTAGGTTGCTCTGGGCTGGGGTCTAACAGAGTGTTTTCTCTCCAATGTTCATGGGCAGAAGAGCAGTAGATGCACCTTTACTTAATTTAAATTTCAGTTCTTCATGTTTTGCTTAGCAAAACAGACAGAAATACAGAAATAGCCCCAAAAACCAGACAGAAATAGCCAAAAAAAAAAAAAACAGGCTTTCCCCCAGCTCTGTGGTTGTTTCTTCCAAGCTGCGGTTTCCAGCAAGCTGCAGCAAAGCCTGGTCTGGACGGCACCTGCCTGGTTAAAGGGTGTGTTGAAGAACTCCTCAGATCAGCTTTTCCATAGAGGTGTGTCTGACATCAGCACCCAGATAAAAGTGAATAACCACAGCTTCAGGCAACTGGCGGGAAACTAATACCAATCACGCTGTCCATGTGCCAGATTGCTTGTCAGGCCTCCGCTAACTGATGCAGAGGTCTATTGATTCTCACTATCAGCCCTGATACAGTTCCCACTTTTAGAAGAGCTCTAGCAGCATTCATATCTGAAACAGACAGTTCCTAACAGCAAGACACAATCCATAATCCATGCAGTAGAGTGTAAATTATAAGGGAATATATGGGCTTGTAGGCCTAAGTGGAGTTTTCTATTAATATTTTTGCAGTAGTTTATTGCTGAAATCACTCTTGCAAAAGCAACTGAGGTTTTATCCTTCTCTTAACTTTGCTCACGCATCTGAAAGTTTATCCTACAGCATGGAGGCTGAGCCCGAATTTCTGGCAGCCCTGCAGTCCTTAGCCAGCAAGAATTCAAATGTCAGATGGGAAGCCAAATTTGGGACAGAGGGAATAATATCAGGGCAATGAGGTTAAATAGAGATATAATTGATTTTTTCCACACTAGTCTCAGGTGTAAATCCATTAAGGTTAATGAAGGAAGGCAGATTAAATTGAGCAGCCCTTCATGGCAAGCTCAGCCTGACATGCCAACTGCCTTGCAATGCCTTCTCGGTGCTCCCCCATGATTTGTGGTGACTACATCATGGAGCTGAGGTCTGTTTGCCATAAGCATTTTAACCAAGAAGAATGCTACAAGTGAAAAGAAAACCTCTCATCTTGCTGCTTTACTGCCGTGCTTAGAAAAGCGGGCTCATTTGTGCTGGATTCTGATCTGTCTGTGGCTGCTTTGTGGACCTGTGGAACATCTGCTTTAGTTATCTTGTAAGGCCCTGGAGGTGGGAAGTTGGACAGCCTTGGACTAGATGACTTTTTCACGCCTGCATTGCTCCGATTCCTTAAGAAGCCCTGCAGGGCATTGCTAAAAGTAGTGTCCTTTGGGTGGAGGTGTCAAATATTTGTCACAGAAGTCCTCGTGGCATTTTGGCAAGTGTCGGCTCTGATTCCTGAATTAAATTCTGATGCGGATAATTATATCCTGCCAGTTTTCCCCTGATTTCAGCTAGTCATGTCTGAGTTGAGTCCCCCTTCAGAGTGTATGGGGATCCAAGATGTGATGATAATATCTGCGCAGCTCTGGAGATAAGGGAGACTGATCCACTGGGATTATTAAAACACTGTGGAAGAAGCAGTAATCTTTTGTATAGGATCATTCTCTGTGCAATGGACCATGCTCTGGTGATGCAACCTGCCCTAAGTCCCTTAAGCGTTAACGCGATGTGGAATAATTATGCCAGGGAGCTCAGATGATGCCTGCATGGGTCTGGTGCAGAGACGGCCAGGAGGATGCCGTGACACCTTCTCAAGTGGCCGTGGTGCTTGACTGGTTTCTCTCCTGCAGGCCTTGAATCTTGGGGGTAGTCCATGTGTCTCATCATCCCAACGGGCCCAAAGGTTCCATCATGTTCAGAAGGTCACTGCTCCTTTGAATCGCCTGTGCCTAGCACTGTTCAGTCATAGGTGTGTGTCATCGGTGGTAGATCACATCCTGCCCATCCCCGGCTGCTGCCGTGCTCCTCTGTACACCGCATCCAGCAGGCCGGGATTCAGCTCCCAGAATTCACTCATCTCAATGTTGGCTTTTCTAAAGGGGCCCAGAGTGAACCGGGATGCTTTGTATTCCCTGCCCTGCTGCAGCCGCTGCGCCCTGGATCCTGCGGGAACCTAGGGACGGCGCACAAAGGTAGCTGTGCAGCACCCAGCTTGGTGCCTTCAGGTCAGCTTGGCTTTTAGGCAGATGCAGCTGCCCCAGTGTGCGCTGCTGTGTGCAGGACTGTGCAGAGCCCTGGGGACAGAACCACCCAGAGACATGGAGTTCAACCAGAGAGCTCTGCAAGACACTTCTGAAGTGGGGATTTCACTGAAGTGCAGAGTAGCAGGAGGAAGAGCCCCAAGGAACTGCTGATGTTGAAGTGGCCTCCTTGGGGAACAACCCCAGGAGAAGCAGCAGGGCTCAGAGCAGGGTTCAGAGAAACAGAGGCTGCAGCTCAGCTAATGCGACCAGAGGGCCCACGAGTCAGTCAGAGAGCTGTCCCTGAAGCTGCTGTCCCTCACAGGCTCAAGTTGCGTTCTGCTTGGTGCAAAATCTATCAAAATATTGCTTTGAGCAGCGTTGAGTCTTCCTGCTCTGTTGTACAAAGTTCCTGCAGACCTATGGTCTGTGCAGGCACTTGGATCCCGCACTTGGTTGTAGCAGAAACAATTGACTTTTCCACCTAGCAGGCCACCCGGCAGCTCATTGGGCCCATGAGAGGAAATGGCCACAAGCTGAGGCACCAAAAGTTCCACAGGAACTTAAGGAAACATTTAAATAACAGTGAGGATACCAGAGCCCTGGAACAGGCTGCCCAGAGAGGTTGTGGAGTCTCCTTCTCTGGAGATCTTTCAAACCCGCTTGGCCGCAGCCCTGTGCCCCGTGCTATGGGTGACCCTGCGTGTGCAGGGGGTTGCACTAGATGTCCTCTGAGGTCCCTTCCATCCTAAAGCATTCTGTGATTCTATGATTTTCACTTTGCCGTCTTGCTGTGTTCCCGCACGTTGTCCTGCTTTGTGCAACAGCTGAGAGTAATTAAAAGGAAGGCTTGGAGCCTGCAAGGAGGGAAGGGCAAAGGGAACCTCTGTGTTGGAGGAGAGAAATCGGACTCCTGCAGCTGGCAGGAGCCTGTCACTTGCGCAGGTGGCATGTGCAAGGAGGTTGAGCCGCTCCTGCCCCTAGTCGCTGGCTCAATAAACACACCAGCTCTGTTGTTGTCTTCAGTCACTCTGTGCCTGCCTCGTACTAGCCTTGACTTTTTGGCTTGCCCCTCTATTTTTAGCTGCAGGACACCCTGTCCCCGACCTTGGAGAGGACCTGGGGTGTCTCATACCTTTCTAATCACACAAAGCCACCTCTCACCCTTTTTTGCATCTGTATTAAAAGGAAGGGAGGGTATCAATACAGTTTCTTCCACCTTTACACTGTTAGAACTAAACCGAGGCCCTGAAGCACGAATCTCTATTTGTCTGAGCGTTTATTTTACTTAACTTTAGCTGCGTTGAGTATAAGTATTTGAGGAGGGAGAGGAGAGGACTTTGTCTTCTCTGCGAGGTCCCACAAGGGCTGGGGGAGCCCTTCGGTGCAACCAGCTCAGTGGTTAAATGCAGGACCTTGCAGATGCTGAATGTCAAGTATGAATTGATGCTGCTAATTTAATTCTGGTACCCAAACTCAATGGGTTCAGAGTAGAGCAGAGCCTCACTCCCACGCCTTGGGATAGAGGTCTCCAGCTCATGCCTTTAAACTGATTTTCATCTACTCAGATCCTCTTTTCTCCTTTGGTTCTCAGCAGACATCTCTGCAGAAAGCTGAGAGGTACAAAGTGTTCTACTCTTCTAGCTCATACCTCTTTCATATACAGAGAAGATGTGGAAAAAAAAATGAATACATGCAGTAAATGCAGTATTTTCTTGTATTTTCCTAAGGCAGAAAGGGAGCTTTAGGAGATAAACATCTTTTATTTTGAAGTATAAAACAATTTAGCCCGAGACAAAATCAAATGCTATTTTGAGTAAGCAGTTCAATATCTTTCATTTTGCAAAGGGTGAAATTTACAAAGTGTTTGCAAGTGTTACATTGCACTGGGGTTTCTGTTGGGACAGTTTAGTTCCCTGGCAGGACTCAGGAAGGGAAAAGTGCTTTTTTGGCAGGTTACGTCCTTGTGTGTACCCAGTCTTGCAGGTGCTTCACTGCTGTCATTCTGTGATCCTTGTCACCACCTTTCAAGGCTGGAGAGCTCCACACCAGCCTTCTCACTTTTTGTACAAAAGTCCCGATTCTGACCCGCGATGGGACATGGGCTTCAATCTTAGTATGAGTATTTGCTGTGATTTGCTATTTATGGGCTTGGATCTGTCCTCCCTGTCCTCGTCCAGGAGAACGTGGTCCTGCTCAGGCTGATGATGCTGCAGTTGTGCTGTGTGCTGTTTGTGTGATGAAGCAGAGCCCTCACTATGCCAGAAGTAGCCAACTTTGAGTTATATGCTGAAAATGTATATACTTGGGACCGTAGCATTCCTTAACTGGCAGCTGCATTCGCATGGGCAATATTATCTCACCTTGCTGTGCAACTAGCACTGCCCAAGCTAATTACTTCCTATGCAAGTGCCAACCTGAGCAGCTGAGGTGTTTTGTGCTCTTTCTTAACGTCTATCTGCTGTGCCTGGATTAATGGCAAAAAAAAAACAAAAGGAGAAGGCAGGGAGTGCAAATTGTCTGCAGAGCACGGCATCAGCCAGCACTGTCACAGGTTCCCACGCTGACCTTTATCTAAACAGAACTGTATGTAACAGATAAGGATATTTAACAATAATTAATGTCACGTTGGCCCAGGGAACAAAATGACTACATCAAACCAGCAAGAATTCCACTGCAGATTGCCCAAAGGAGAAATGTCATATGTACGGTCTCAGCCGGTCTCAGGCTGATGGTGCTGCAACGAGACGGGCGGGCATTGGAGGAAAGCAGCTATTACAGATGAGTTAGGGACAGGATTATATATATATATATATATATATGTGTGTGTGTGTGTGTGTGTGTGTGTGTGTATACATATATATATATAAAATATATATATATATGTACACAAACAGGCAGCAGGGAATGAAGCATGCCGGTTTGTGTCCTGAGCTTGTCGCTGGCTCCCACGGGGGAAGCAGAGAGCCCAGTGCAGCATTGTGCTGGTAGGGTATCTGCTGGGCTCAGTGGCGGAGGCCACAGCTGGCAGGGTCGGTGCCGGGTGGACGCTTTGACACGCTCGCTGCAGGCTCCGTGGGATGTTTCTGTTCGCGGCGCGGAGCTGGAGAGAGCCCGCGGTCCCTAATTCAATTTAAAATACAATTACGGTCTGTAGCAGCCAGTCAGTGGCAGTGAATTTCATCAGTGCAGATAACAAACTGCCTGGAAAGAACTTAACCCCTTGCTGCCCGTGCTGCCCACAGGAATGTGCTCCTGGTCCTGCAGCATGCAGAGCCGGAGCCCAGAGCCATCCCTTCAGGAAAAGCTCAGAGCACTCCAGGGCTCCTCGCACCCTTGAGTTAAGCACTTATATAGTTAGCTTTGGCATCCACTCTGTCCCCTTGCTCAAGCCGAGCTGTCACAGGACAAGCCAGATCCACTGCTTAGAAGAGCAGTGGGATAAGAGGGGAGCAGCAACAGCTCCCATGCAGGCATGCTGTTCCTGACAGGTCCTTGCTGAAGCTCTGGAAATTGGCTTCTCCTGCCTTGGGCTGTATCTGCTGCTGCCACAGAAAGGTCTCCTGTCCCACACAGCAAGTGAGATCTCCCTGCAGCTTCTGAGCACAGGCAAACTGCTTGAGCGAAGATACAGAGCTCTTCCTGGCCCACGCAGAGCTCCTCATGCCAGGCCATAGACATATTTACAGCTGAAAAATGGCAGCGGGCGTTTGGGCTGGGCACAGGACAACCAGAGAGCCACGTGCTCTTAGTCGCCTCCTCATCTTTAACGCCAGTGTCCTGGTGCTGGTGCTTCCTGTGCTGGCAGGGCTCCCGGGAGCTGCGTGCAGGCCTGCTCCTCCTCGCCGTGTCCCCACATGTCAACCCCCATCCCACAGTGCCATGATTAGGTGCATAGTGCCAGCTCCTGGCCTGCAAGTCATGGCCTGAGATGCTCCAGCAAGCCTTAGACCATTGGTAGTATTAAGAATTTAAGATTGTATTGCTTTAAAAAAACAAAAAGTAAAGCAACCAAAGGACAGTGTTTTTCCGAGGGCCAGGTCCTGCCTTTCCATCCCAGATCGTGTTTCCCTGTGGCTGCTGAGGGTGGTGAGGCATTTGACTTATGTTAGGAAGCCCTGGCGTGAGTGTCTGGCCCAGATGTGGGCTCCTCTGCAGCTCCAGGTGGGTGGAGGAGGCGTTTTGAAGCTGTGATTTGGCATCTGACCCTGTGCAGATTTCATAAATGAGTTTTGGTTTCTTCAGGGGAAAAAAAGAAAAAGTGTGTTTTGGTATTAAGCTTTGGTTTGATGTGTGAGGCAAGGTTTGCCCTCTGATGTATGGCATTAAGCATTGTCAGGTCCTAAAACATTTCATGTTGGAGTTATTTGTGCACTTTGTTATCAAAAGGATGGCAGCAGAAATCTGAGCTCATCAGGTATGGTTCATCCTCCTCCACTGAAACCGGCTCTGCTGCCACCTGCTAGCCAAGACAGAGATCGTTTCCTCTCTGAGACACTTCATAGGCTTCTGGTAAACCCCAGCACAAGCAGTCAGTGGAATTTGTTTAACCTGGGCTGTGGGAAATTACTCAGAAAATTCACAAATTGGTAAAAAGCTCAGCCCTAATGTGTTGCAGTCATCCTTGGCTGGTTGCCCTAAAGCCAATGGTGATGCAAGGAAGCAAATATCTAGCCTTTTTTTTTTTTTTTTTTTTTTCCTTTTTCTTTCTAGCTGGACCCTTGTATGCATCATAATATATATTTCTTAAACTAATTTATCCACGTGACCAACTGTGGGAAGTGTTACTAGGTGCAGTTAGTACAGATAATAGTGAGGCACAGAACTGGAACCTAAGGTTATGAAGGGAGTCTGAGAAAGAGCCAGGAACTGATGCAGCTTCTCCTGAATTTCTCGCTCATACTTTAAAGACGGTTGCTCTCTGACATTCCTTAAGCCAGCCTGCTCACCTGCTGGTCACTAATGAAGTTCATTTCCACTGGCACAATGAGTAGATGTCCGATACACTCAGCCACCAAACAAACCTAACTCAAGGTTGGGTGAGTGACTGGAGTATCTGAATGCTGAGTCACTAAGGAGAAAAATTCAACATCAAAGGGTCACTGTAAGACTAAAGCCAAAGCATTGCTTTAAAATAAGTGAATTTGCATCAGAATCTAGAGGCAGGACTTTGACAACAAAACCTGCAACTGTTGATTAAAGCAAGCAACTAATGATTAAAGTGTACCAGTTAACACATAGTCTCTCTGCTTATCTTATTCCCATGGCCTGAGGTGTAGAAATGTTAGAAAACCAAGCAGTATTTAAATCCAGGGTGTTACTGATAGCATCTAGAGAAGCACAAAGACTAGAGTGCTCTGCTCTGACTCAAGTTTCAAGCATCTCTTTTTCAGGAGATGTATAGTCATTGAAGACTGACCAGGCAGAGAATCCAGTAGCCTGGAAATACTCACCTTTTACATTTCAGCTCTGAGGTGATGCAATCTGAATGTATCTTGAAGTCACTTTGTTTGGCTCTTTCACATTTTTGTCTTCTTCATATGTGGGTGTGACTTTTTCATAAAGTCCTCAAAGTGCCTGTGCCCAAGGAAGTCCCAGTGCAGAGAAGAGCGTGTGATGGGTCTAGCACTGGGCTGCCCCACATGGAAAGACTCGATGATGGGAATCAGTTTATAAAGATGGAACCACCTGACCTGCCCTAAATCCTATAGAGAATCTGTAACAGTATGGAAAATGAACCCCAGGTTCTGGTTCCCTTCTAACTACCCTGCTTTAGCACACAACTCTGAATAGGCAGCTTAAACCACCTGCAGAGCTCACCTTGCTCTTCCTTGGTCCTTTTCTCTGCAGAGGACGCATTTAGATTGACTTAGATCCTCAGTACTAACCAACAGAAGTATTTCACTTTGTTCCATTCTCTGGGTTCTGAATCATGGAGAAAGGATCTGGTGAACATTAAGGAAAACATAACCTGTTCCCACCCAACTAGTTTCTCAGCACAAACTTGAGGGCACTTCCATAGTTGCTCACTCCTGCCTCACCTGGGAGCACAAGAGGATGCACTGAATGGAGCGAGGTGTTTTATCCAGAATGGCAAGAGGAGATGAAGTGTTACATGGTTAGGAAGAAGCAGAAGCAGCAGTTTCTGCACTGCCGTCTTGGTGTCGTGAAACAAGTGGCTATGCTGATGTACTCCCACTTGCACGTCCTCAACACCCTCAGCACTACCGGGAAAGCAAAATACTTATGCAAGCACTGTTGCTGCCTCAGCATACGGTGCTGAAATTGCCTTTTTTTTTTTTCAAAACACTTGGTTTCCCCAGAGTGCCGTTTCTTTTATCCCAGCTCAAAAGGAAAATTTTCTGAGAAGTTTGAAGGCACAAAACAAGAAGGACACCAAATAGAAGATGAATTTTCAATTTGCACTTTCAGATTCCTGTTGAGACATACTGTTGGTGTCAGCCTTTTATATGTGCATTCCGAGCTGATGCTATTTCACACCAGCTCCACGCTTGTTATTTAAATGACAAATAACCATGATAGGCAGTGTAAAGATGAAGCCTCTTCCCCAGCTAAACTGTATTTTCTGGCCCAGCGGGGAAGGAAACCACAGGAGAGCAAGATCTTTAGGCTTAATGAAGTAGGAGTTTCCTGCAAAATTAAAGGTGATCTTGTTTGTCAGGAAAAAAAAACCAAAGCCGATATGGTGTTTCAGGAATATTGTGCTTCCTTGTGATGCCCCAAGACCTATTTCAGGTTGTCAGAAATCTAAAATGGAAGGATGTCAACTCAGCTCAGATGAATGCACCCAGTCCATGACAGCTACTCTTTGGAAAGGCATGTTTCCCTGCTGCAGCATTGTACTTTCCTTTTTACTTTTTCTACTGCCTTTGATTCATCTCACTACCAGTGCTGATGCAGTGGGTTGCATATGGGTCATGGGGAGAAGGTGAGGCATGATGCTGCAGGTACATGCAGAGCAGCTCTCCCCGAGCAAGGGAGAAGAGTGTGTCTCATGTTCTGCACATGGCATGGGACAGGTCCAGGTCAACTCCATTTAATACAGAGATGATAATAAAACATGTCAAGACTAATATGTCGAAACTCCAAAAATGGACACAGACCTTCTGTTTGCAGACCTTCTAGCTTTGGTGAATAGCAACAGGTACAGATTTGTACCT
Organism: Rhynchotus rufescens; assembly: GCA_032273925.1. Taxonomy (NCBI): domain Eukaryota; kingdom Metazoa; phylum Chordata; class Aves; order Tinamiformes; family Tinamidae; genus Rhynchotus; species Rhynchotus rufescens. Next base: position 30,788 of record JAVCKT010033152.1, read on the forward strand.
AAAGCCTGTTGGGATGGAAGAACATTCTGAAAAACTCTAGCATCTGCAAATAAGTGTGATTAACAAAACTATTTTTTGTGTATGATCTTGGACTCGCTGTGTGCAGAGCTGCATCCTCTCCCTACTTGAGGTGGGAGGGTGAGTGTGGTGCTGTGTGGGGCTCCCTACTCTGAACCTTCAGTGCTGAGAATATGAGACACCAACCTCACAATTCCCCTTGGCTTCTTGATCAAAATTCAGCCCTTCGTGGCATGTCCCTTGATCTGAAATGAGTAGTTGAGTTTAGGGCCTATGATATATCTTAGTCAGTATCTGCGCTGCTTCATCCTTTATTCCTTCCCCCAACTTCTTCCGAATGCCATCCAGTCCCAGTGATTTATTACCCTTCAGTCCATTTTGCTTTTTGCTCGAGAATTTATATTTAATTTTTATACCCGTTATCATTGAGGGAGAGGAGGGAAATGCTTTGGGAGCCCAGAGTAAAAATAAAACGGCACACTTTAGTGCATTTTCTTTGAGTGATTTTGTTGTGTTTTATCCGTGGTTTGGCAGGGTGTTTACTCCCTCCTCCTTTATTTTTGAATCACTCAGAATTGGTTGAAGTGATTCTAGAAAAATTGCAGGGTGATAATCTATATTGATTAACTCCAGCCTTGCAAAGACTGGAACCTGCTGCTCCCTGTGTCTCACTGGGTCATGCAGGAAAGGTCTCCTTTCAGAAATCAGCAGAAGATCAGGACCATTTGGTCTTTACTGCAGTTGTGCTTTTGGGAAATGGCAAATTATGGAGCAGCAGAGGTCAACTTTCTTTCCTTATCCCCCTTGGTTTTGCTAATGGCGAGTTCTGTCTGTGCCACCACCTCTTGTAGACCTTCCATGTGAAGTTATGAGTCCATTTTTTAGATTCCATCTGCATATAGCTTATTCCAGTGGGCACAGAGAGATTCAGTAATTTGGCCCTTGGTGTCAAAGAGGCATTAGAGTGTGGTTGAGCTAAGGACAGAATTTTTGATGCTCTTTTCTACTGTGTGCACCTTTTCCTCTTGTATATCCCCTCTTTTCTCTCACTTTTGGGTTGTCTTTATCAATGAGGGAAGGAAGACTTTAGGAGCAAGTTAAGCACTTCTGCCTGTCAAGGGGGCTAGATGAGACTGCTTGCTGTATTGCAGGAACTGAGAGTAGGAGAAGGCATTCGGAAACTCATGCAAGACTCAAGCAAAGTCTCTACCCCTCCTTCCTTGGTGGGACCTCCTGTAACTCTCCATCTGCCCTCTTTCTGTCAGAATAACAGCAGAGAAGGAACTCATGAGACTTTGATGGTTGTAATCAGAGCAGAGCCCATACCCAGCCACAAGCCGTTTTCTTTTCCAGGTCCCCAGCATAACTAAGAGGTGCCAGGTTGAGAGCTCTGTTCAGACCTGGGTTGGCCACAAGCGTCTATGACTGTCCTCTTCCACTCCTCCACTGCACAAAAGCCATTTCTGCACTCGCATCACTGGTTCCAGTTCTTCCCATGTTCACTTGAACTTCTGAGATCTACGTGATCCCTGCAGAGGACTGTTAACCCAGACTGATGGGTCTCTTGATACAGAAGGAAGCTCAGGAGACAGCATGGGAAGGTTCATCTCCTCTTGGGTTCTTGGGTGACAGCAAATGTGGCCACAGGGCATAGTCCTCTATTTTAGCAGTTGTCAGTGTGGTAGTTAGTGCAGAGCTTTGATGCCCTGTGCAGGAAGAATTATTTCTTCGGCACTACCAAATGTGTGGAGACTTCTGCTGAGACAGCCAGTGTGTGACCTCTGATCAGCTCATTAGATATGTTTGTCTTCTCTGTTGGTTAAAGCCCAGTGGTTCATTTCTCTGTCTCTTTGATCCTTTCTGTGTTTTAATTAAAGCTTCTTTTCGATCTGACCTTCTGCAATGCACTGCTGTAGCATAATTGAGGCTGAATTGAGCCTCTAATTATGGAGGGTCTGTTCTGTCAGGCTGGACAGATGAACTAACCCTTCACCTTAGCATTTATTGTGACTGACAGAGTTCTGACTGCCCCTTGTGTCGTCTCCATGAGATCAGGCAGTCTGGATATCTGAGTATCTCACAAAGCAGGGTGAAAATGTGTTCCTCTTTCAGTAAAAAAAAATAAAAAGCCTTGAGTACCCAGGGAACATTTATTGGAAAGCAGAATGTAGTAATAATTTACTGATTGAAGAGGATGGAAGACAAACATTGGGACTCTGCATTGATTTATTGACTTTTTTGTATTTCTTCACTAGCCTAAGAAAGTTGAATTTTGGGGAATGGCAGTTGGATTTAAATATCTGAATCTTGCTACTGATTCATGTGCTGGACTAGGGATATGGAGACTGGATCCAGTGCTGTAAACTTTGGGCTGTTGAGACTTGGCACTCTTAATCGTTGACCCAGGGTCTGGAGAGCACAGAGCGTGCAGGAGACTCATCTACATCCCATCTACGTGGGCACCAGCTTCTTGCCCCCGAGTTCTTGAGTCTGAGGGCGAAGCCAGTGAGAATTTGATTGTAGAAGTGAGGATTTCATGGGATGTAAAACCGGCTTTTAAAGAAGGTGTACAAATAGGCTGTACTCTGTCTGAGCCAAAGACTGTTCTGCAAGGAGGACAGATTGCCAGCCTGCTTGTGCAGCTGCTGCTGCACAGAAGCTTGCGCAGTAGGCACCTGCATGTTGCTCAACATAAAAATTGCCATAGGATGTCCTTTAGCTGCAACTTCTGCTAAAATTAACTGTTTCGGTTTCTACCTAATGGGCCTCACTGGTGAGAAACCAGTGCGTTGCATGGAATGCAACTAGGAATCTCAGCCCTTAGAGGGAAGGGAAAGCACCTTAATGTGAAGTCCCGGTGAGAATCCTGACAGTTCAAGGGGGACACAGGGAAACACTGAAGTGACTTAAGGAAAACCGTGGCACTTAGTCAACAAAAATTTTCAATTCAAGTTAACCTGACCCAAAGCAAATTTTTATTTTCAGCTTTTCACCACAGAAGCTGAAAACCGTAGCAAAGCTTCTGTTCTGTTACTAAATATTTCAGTTTTCCCTCAACAAATCCCAGCAAACATGACCAAATAATCCTGTCCACCTCTGTCTATCAGTAAATTCGTCTTCTCTGCAAGCATCAGCATGCAAGAGCAGTATTTTTCAGGGGTTTTCTTTAGACTGAGCCAGTATGAACCAATACCCCACTAGTATTCAAGTCCTGCTGTTGCAAGTATTCAGTCCTGCTAACAGAGCTGACTGTGTCTTCTGGTTTGAGCTACTCGTTAAGCAGCTCAGAGTCTTAGATCCGAAAGTCCTGAGTCTGATCCTCGCAGACAACCAGCCAGAGGCTCTTATTTCCAATACAGCATACCCTTCTCTGGTGAGGATTAGAAAGTACTGGATTATCTACTTATCACAACTGGTGGAAAACTCTGTGTCCTGATTCTTGTAGGGTGAAGCTGAGATCGTACAAGGTACTACATCCGCTCCTGGCTGGTGACAGGAAGGACTCTGAAACCCCAAGTGCCCACCCCATTGCAGGTAAGTAACTGATTTTATCTTGTTTTATGGTTAGAAATGACGAATGGTACTGAGAGGTCTCTGCTGCTATGGCTCTGCTGTGCAAGACTAGATACTGAGTTTGGGGACATGAAGGACACCGTGCTTGAGATGCAGAAGATGATGACTGAGTTTCCTTCTGGACTCAGGCTTTCCTATAGGCCTGCTGAAAATGGTCTTATACTGGCGTGGGGTGAGTGTTGGCAGAGCCAAAGTCTGATGGACAGGCTGAGAACCTACGTTGCCTTATGGACTGGAGGCTGGCGAAGTTAGTGTACCTTAAACCCTGATGGGCAGTTCTGTGATCTTTTTGGACGTGGTGAGATTCAGCACACTTTCATTTCAGATGAATTATGTGTTTGCAATGTACTCTAAGGGCATGTGGATATGCTCAGGATGTTTGGGTGGTTTCAGGGGCAAACTCTGGCTTTGACTTTTTCACAGTGGGCACCTTAGATAACCGAGGCAGGAATATCCATCATGAAGGATGTTTGCAAGGTGCCAGCGCTGATTTGTGCTGTGTCCACTGTGGAGTTGGCTGAGAAATGATGGCCTGAAGCAGCATTTGAGCAGTTTAGCCCATGTTCCACTTGCAAACAGCGAAGGACACTTGTCTGAGCACAGTCAGAGCGTGTGCTGGACCTTCCCCCCTAGACAGCTTGGCCAGGCAGGCTGAACCAACAACATCTTTTTGAAGAAGAGCTTTCTGTGGAATCTGGGGGTCAATCTGAGTGACACTGTACCCTTTCCTATTAGGAAATGCCCTATGTATGAGAAAAGACTAAGCAAGCTGGGCCTGTTTAGCCTAGAGAAGAGAAGCCTGAGAAATCTGATCAATATATACAAGTATATGAGGGGAGAATATAGGGAGGATGGGGCCAAGCTCTTCTCAGTGGTGACTAGTGACAGGACAAGGAGTAGTGGGTACAAACTGAAACACAGGTAGTTCCATCTCCATGTGAAGAACTTCTTTCTTGTGAGGATGACAGAGCACTGGCACAGGCTGCCCAGAGAAGTTGTGGAGTCTTCTTCAAAACCTGCCTGGATGCCACCCTGTGCCATATGCTCTAGATGTCCCTGCTTGAGCAAGGGGGTTGGACTAAGTGATTTCTAGAGGTCCTTTCTAACCTCAGCCATTCTGTGATTCTGAGAAATGGTAGCCCAGGGATCCTTGTTGCTGTTAC
>JAVCKT010033152.1:35641-62178 GCA_032273925.1 Rhynchotus rufescens
CGGAAAAGAAAAAGTTAAAAACAATCTATTGAATTACACTTCAGATAACTTAAGAACTCTAAATTAAAAATCAGAGAATAAAACACCTAATGATGACAGAGACTTTGACATGATAGGCATCTTGATACATGGTGGGAGGTTTAAGAACAGAAGGATATTTAAAAAAAAAGATCACCAGCCTGTGCAGGGAGAATTGACTTCCTCAAAAAGACGTGATAAAAATACTAATATACAACTGCTTTCATGTTCTAAACCTTATAATCAAGAAAACAGCACATTTTCACCACCCATGACACGCTGGTTCACCCAGGCAGTTGTTGTAGGCCTTCCCAGAGGCTAAGGGTGTTTGGAAGATCCTGGTAGGGTTTAAGTGAACTTGTGTTTGGACTATGACCAGCCACAGCCCCTTTGAAGCATGGAGCTCTGGGGAGTCTCTGTTGTATCTCAGGAGAAAGGGGATTCTCAGGATGGTGAGAAAGGTGCTGTTCTCTCCACCACCTTCTCTTTCTTAGGTAGAGAAATTCATTGAAGGGAAAAAATAGGAAAACACTGAGGTAAATGTTTGGCTTCTGTTGACAGACAGGCTAAAAAAATGTGGATAAAGAGTTGAAAGTTTCCAGAGGCTCCAAAAAGTATAGCCTCATAATGAGGTACAGGATAAGGAGGCTGCAAAGACTCCAGAATGGGCTAAGGCAGCAATGGGTGCGTGGAGCTTAGCATGTTTTGGATCATGGGCTAGGTGGAGGTGTCTGCTCTCCCCAGGAAACCTCATTCTGTTTGTGATTGACACAATCAGAAATCCAGGAACACCAGTTTAGGTAAAGGGTTTTATTGACATGGCTTAGTACGGTCTTCAAAACCAGAGGCCTCTAATGTTTTCTGAGTCTCTCTGCAAAACCAATTCTGAGCTATTTCATCAGAGAACTTTCCCTTTTGTTCTCAAGCTGAGCAACCACATGCTGCTATAGCTAGAGATGGATTTGTGCAACTAAATTCATGTGAAGCAGATGGTTGTAGACCAGTCAGAAAGACAGACAAAAAGAATATGAGAAGAGCACTCCCTGTTTTTAAAAATTCATCTGATGTTTGTTGTCTTCCTTCCTAGGCATCTTGTAGCTTTTGGAAACAGTGCAAAAAAGCTCAGCTTCCAGCATTAATCATCTCTACTCACCAGCATACAAATCCCACTCAGCTGCTTCCTGAGGCATCCGGAAAAGGGGCAGGGCCAACAGCTGGATTCCTGAAAGAACCTTGATGGTGTCTCCTTTTCAGGCTCTGCTTTGTCCAAGTACAAAAGGATTTACTAGCAAATATCTTGGAGAGGAAGTATCCATTTCACGCCTGCAGATCCAAACTCAAAGACCACATTTGGTGTCACAGTTAGGTAGAAAAATACAGAATTACAATGCGCAGACAGAGGTAGTGATGTGAGCACTGATCGCCTCATTTGGCTGCAATTCATTCATGTACTTCTCTGACCAGCCACTTCCTTCCTTGGAACTATAAACTGGAGATTTGCATGCGAGTGACACATAAGTGATATAGTTTATAGTGGTGCCCTTTACTTAGATACCTTGATATGTTGTGATAATACCAAGTAGACTTGACTATGGAAGGTCTATAGCTTTCTAACCTCAAATGCAAGCCTGATTCTCTCTCTTTACTTTAGTAGATTTCCTCAAGAAAAAAGCTAAAAGTGGGATTGCCTGCACGTCTAAGCATTACTGGTTTAGCCTGAAATCATTACTTTTCATGACATTATCTGCATTTTGAAATCTGAATTGCTTAATCAACACCAATTGCTTAATCAGTGGCGTTTCTCAAAATTAAAACTATCATAAAATATTGAAGCAACGTGAGGCTTAAAACTCAAGCAAGTAGATTTACAAGAATATCTTGAGTCTAACAGAAGTATCCAAACCCTGAGACTCAACCCCACGTTGCATTTGAGGATTTATTTCAAATTCAATACAAAAGATGGGAGTATGTGGCATAGTGGTAAAGCACGACATAGTGGTGTTCTGGTCTCACCATGGTGCAACTGCAGTCAGGTAGTAACTGTAGTTACTGACCATTTATGTCCGAATCAGGAGGCAGAAACACTGCACATCTGGGTCAATTCTCTCTCTGAATTATGGCAGCAAAGGACACCTCTTAAGTGAAAGGAAATATTTGTCTTTTTTTTAAGGTAGTTTTCTCTTAGCAGAATATTATACTGTAAACATGGTTATGATACATAAGCATTTCTCCGCATTCTGCCACTTGGAGCTGAGCCAACGATACAAACTGTTTGCCAAACAAGCAGGACGTGACTTTTCTGCCGTAACACACATCATATAAAATAATCTCTTGTATATTTATATAGCTCACGACTAATATGCCAATAGCATGCTTCATGTCTGTTCTTTCCTTTACTAGATTTCTAGAAAAAAAGAAAAAAAGAAAAAGGAAAAAAAGAGGAAAAAAAAAGTACTTTCATACTTTTTCCCATGATTTATTCAACTGTTTTTCAAGGCCTTTTCCAGCTGGGAGGAGGCTGGCTGTAAAGTTTTGAACTCAGTGGGAGTGAGACTTGATACACTTTCTAAGACAAGCACCATCAATCATCTCAATCAGGCGGATACTCTTGGCTGATTAAAGACTTTGAAAGTTACATTTTCTGGGTTTCAGTGTTGCACTATATCTGATAAATGGCTCCGTGTTTTTGCTACCATAACAAGCGCTTTAAATATTTTTAGTTTGGAGATATCGGGCACATATTGATTGCATTTACCAGTTGCTAAGATGTGGTAAAACTGGCAAAAAAAATAAAAGGAGACAAAATATATTTCAAAATAAATTTGTGATTCATCAAGGTAAATTGATTCTTACCCAAAAATCTGAGATCTGGAGCACAGTAAAATGCAAAAACTTCTGCCAAATCAGAAGCTGATATCCAAATACAAATTTAATTCTAATTCATAAATAATGATTTTAAGAAGTAATTTCTCTGTATTATAGAGAGATGAATTTTACATTGGCTTATGCCTTAAAACATTTGATGCCACTCCCATTTAAGCTGGAAATTGGAAATGACAAGTACTTGACTTCTTTTTTCTCTATTTATTGAACGAATGCAAAGTATCTGCTATGCTCTGTGGAATTATAAGTGGACAATGCCTCTGCAACAAGATGTTTACAGTGTAAGAAGGCTTTACAGTGTCTTTCAGTCTGATTCTCCAAGCAATACTGCTCTATTCACTTATGTTCTATTTTTAATACGCGACCCATTGACCTCACCTTATCCCCATAGCCTTGAGCCCATTAGCCTTTTAGCCAATTCAGGTTTTCAGGAGTTTGGTGAGAGCTGGTGGCCATCCAGAGGAGAGAGTCCCTTGCTAAGCTCTCATTCACACAATAAGGCTGTGAGGACCATCCCTTTAGAAATCAGGCTCACTCAAATATGATGTATACCCAAACCACTCCCAATAATTCATGACACCAAATCTGTGAAGTACGTAGGAATAGGATGCACCAAGAAGCCGTGTATGCCAGCACAGAGGACGTTTTGTGAGCGTGTGGGAATACCTGGAAGACAGGGTGATGATGAGTTTGCAAACACAAGAGAGAGCAAAGGCAGCACGAGGCAGAGAGAAAACCCAAAACCAGGCTGGGAGAGGAGATGCCCTTCTCGGCATCAAGGGAAGAAGAAGCTGGATCTGATGTGGCCAGCAAGGTGGAACCAGAGACGCACAGGACAAGCAGTGGCCAGAGCATAAACAAACATATACGCTCACACAGCCTCCAGCAAGAGCCTGTGCACGGAGCAAGGGGAAAGCCAGGCTTGACAGGATGCGGGAAGCAGAACGAGGCAAATGGAGAGGGGAATTCTGGCAGAAATTAGCATAAATGTTCATGGGGAAATGGGCCAAAGTCTGAAATAGAAAACACATTCATATAGTCATTTTTGCAGGTCCATACCACACTGATGGGCAAAATGTGTTACCTAAAATGATGTTACACGTGGCTTAGTAGGTTCTGAACAAACATTCACTGTTTGATGGCTCCATAGCAAATCCCCCATGCCCCGAGTAGGCACTTGGCAAAGTCAGAAAGATACTTGATGCATGGGACCTGAGCTTGCTGCGGTGCACCAAGACGGACAAACTGACTGTGAAAACTTAAGTATTTTCCTTCCAAATTCAGCTTCTTACTAATTATATATGTGGGAACATCTTGCTCTTTGTCTGTCTGAGCTTTTGGGTAAAGAGATAACGTGGCATTTCTGGATAAGCTTCTTGATGCTTTTTTTCTTACTTCAGAGAGGAAGTGATATAATCTATGTTTCCCCAGCTAACTCCCAAAGCTGTAGTTCAGTTAAAAAATGACTCCTCTTTCCCAGCCAAAAAAAAGAGGGAATAATATAAAGATTATATTTAAAGCTCCAGTTTTTCAACCTCATTGGTGTTACCTAGCTGAATGGATTTTTCTTGTGCTCTAACAGTAGAAACCAGCAGCCGTAACCTCTTTGGCAGGGCCTCATGAGTGAGAGCACTCTGGCTGCTCATGCTGTAATAGCAGAGCAAAGGAGACCTGCTCCTGCACGGCAAGGAGCTTCCCTTCGCTGAGAGCTGTTCATGAAGAAAATGGTGCAGAAAATAGGACAAAATCAGTAGATGTTTGTGGAAATAATTTAAACAGGTGTCAAAACTAGCATCTAAGGAAAAATAGAAAGACAAGAAAATATGTATGTGAATATCATATCTGTTTTCTGATAATATATAGCCTCTATTAGGAGGCTATACATTAGAAATCAGGAATGTTTATCTTCTTTTACTACTTTCACTCATGTTGTAGTGCTACAACAGCTATAGTGCATCAGCTTTCCTGATGTATGAATTTCAAATGGGTCAACCAACATAAGCATTCTTTTACAATGCATTGAAAAAAGAAGCTTTTCTCTTTTTTAAAGCATGTTCTGCCTTTTTCATCGTTTTTGCCCTTCAATTGTGCATGTCAAATGAGTTTCTGAGTCAACACAGGCCAAATGCAAGTAGTGTGACTAGAACTCTTCCCAAAGAAAGGAGCTGCAGACCAGATGTACATTGCACACTCTTGCCAAAATCCACCCCACGGTGGAGGCATTTATTGTTATTTCACATTTGTGCACTTCCCAGCCTGCCGCTCCAAAAGGGAGAACCTCTGTAATGCCAATCTAACCCTTGTAAAACAGAGTAATAGTTACATTAAAGTTTTAAAGGAAAAGACTATTAGAGCCTTTAGAACACGTCCAATGCAATGAGATGCTCTCCCTTGCCAACATCAGGCAGGATGGACAGTTTGGGATGTATCCAGGGAATAACAGAAATTTGAGATTCTTTTCCTCAGCTCAAGCTCTTCCCTTAATAAGGTGCCATATCCCTTCTCTCAACTTTTCACACTTATAGACTTTCTCATGACAAACCTCGCTTTTTGCTGACTGGAAAAAGAAATAAAAACAAAAAACCACGCAGTGTTACTCTGCTGGACCTTGGTGGCAGCTGTGTGTGACGTTCTGCCTCACTCAGACGCAGGCAGAGGTGCAGGAACAAGGCAGGAGGACAGTGGTCGCTGCCTGGCTGTGTGCAGCACCTCGATAACGCCGGCGGGGACACCCACCACGGAAGGAAAGCAGAGGCTGAAGGAAGTTTGGCAGCCGCTGGTTTGGCATCTGTAGCAGAGACACAACGAGCAAATAGCACAGCAGGGGACTCTGTGGTGGTTCCCAATCTGTTTGCAATACAGCACATTTGTTGGTGCTTATGCGACGGTACGATACCTTGTGCGCGTGAGAGAGACTGGCTTTGCTTGTAGGATTACCCGGGCAAGAGGTTTTAGTCTAGACACAGTTTTATCAAAAGGCTAATGTACAGAAGAGCACAGCTTTTCAGAAAAGAAAAAAGCAGAAGGCAGCATAGGAGCATTTCATAGCTGCAAGATAAATTGCCTTTTTCTAGTTGGCACTGAAATAGTAAAGCATGAAGCATCTCCATACTGATTTTTCAAAAAATTATTTATAAAGATTTGTTTGCACAATTTTAGAAAGAGTTTCATTTTCTGGATTTCTGTTTACAACAAATAGGATCTATTTAAATATGCTCCATTAACTTCCCTTCATAATTAGTTTACAATGTCTTGGCCATGATTAACAGAAACACAATGTTCAGAAAAGGATTGTTACTTCACCCAAGACCAAGAAGTTATAAAAGGCCAGTTGTTACAGCAGTCCTATGCACCACTTAAGAGGAGAGGGATTTCCTCTTGGTATAGCCCAGAAGGCAAGCTTCAAAAGCAGAAAAACTTGTAGGGAAAGGAATTGGACCCAGAGCTTCCACTCTACACCTGGCAGATGCAGCTGATCCCCCAAAACTAAAAGGTTATGGACGTTTTCTGAAAGTAAACACAGTGACTCGTAACTATACCAACAAAAGCTTTGCAAAACACACTCTCCCTTTTGGCTCTTCATATCATACCAAAAATGGATCTGCTTTTAGGTTAATCTTCTCCTAAACCAGAAAGTTGTACCAGCTGATAAATTAGAGAAATGGAGCTGTCTATCTTGGAGATCTATTAGAGAAAAAGGTATGAGCCCAAAACCACGTCTGTTTTCAGATATTTACAGACAACTTGAATAACGAGGCTTCAGGGTGGGTGCTTTTTCTTTCAGGGAGTGATGCCATGAGAAGAGATGAACAGTCGAGGATGCTCTGAGGAAGGTGAGCACACAGTGCTGCCGTGCTAGCAGCACTGATCTGATCTGATCTGCCTTTGGGGCTACTCCAGGTCCATTTCTAACAAAGCTGAATCCCCCACTATGACAGAGCCCTAAAGCAAACTCTCAGAGTGGCCCTGAAAAGGGAATCTGGTTTCCAGGCCTGCAGGTGCAGCTGAGGCCCGTTGGAGCATCCCAAACCGTCTTACTGGCCCCATCCCACTTGAGGCCTTTCGGCTCTGCTTTGCTTGCAGCTACCGCTGAGGATGGATAGATGGACAGAGCAAGAGCAGACGGGACAAAAGAGCTGGCAGAGCCAGCCCCAGGCAAGGAAACAAGCATCCCTTGGCTGCCACTGCCACCTACCAGCAGGAAGATGCTTCCAGAAGGTCCTCAGCACCATCGCTGGGAGCTGGTGGCGATTCCTCCCCTACCAGGGATTTCAGCACTTAATGTGAGCCCATGGCAACCCCTGTGTTTCTGGCCTATAAACCACTATTAAATCTAATAGGGGCTGGAAAGCCAGAGAAATTTAGGAATGAAAGGGTGATAAATCCACATTCCAGACAGATCACCTCTTAGACAACAAGAACTAAAAGTAATAGAGAGCCTTTAATGCAGTTCAGCAAGTGATCTGAAACAGAACATGCTTTCCGTTCTCTTTTCCAAAGAAATTCCCTCTCTTCAACCTAACACATGTTAGCTTTGGATATCTGAGCTGACTCATGTCAAAGCCAGGACAGAGCCTAATGCCATATCCTGGCTGCAGCTCTTTTTGGACAACAGTGAGACTTTTTATTGCCTTCTTCTAACATTGATGTATCTCTCAGCACCTGCTGCATGCGCATATAAGGGTTTATGGCTTTACTGCTTTATTGTGAATTTCCTGCCCTTTCTTCGTTGAAAGCAGATAGCTGTGATTTTTCACACCCGTTTTAAAAATACATGCAATGGTTGCCGCATTTTAGCACTTCACATGCAAGTGGTCTCAGCTTCCTGACTGAAAACCATCCTGTAGCTTTTATCAGCTTGAAATCCCATTTATAAGCTTAAAATTCAAGGTTGCATTCAGTCCAGTATGGCTGGATGCCTTTTCTCACATAGGTTTGAAGAGATACACTCTCTGGAGATTTTCAGTTTGAAAAATTGTGGTACATTTTTTCCTGATTGTTTTCTCTTCATAACTCAGTGCTTATGGAAAGAAAACAACTTTAAGCACCCAAATTTGATAATACCGAACAGAAATATCACTCTAAAATTAATCAAGATAATCATCATTTTAGTTTAAAAAAAGGGGGGGATTTGTTTGCATTTTAAGATGAACTGACATTGAATGAACTGAAAAAGCAAGAAGTGAAGAGACCTCGGGGACCACCAGTGACAGGCTAATGTAGCTGCAACAGTGCCAGACACGGCATCTCCAGCTGGATGGAGGATGTCCCTCCAAGACCTCCTGCCCTTTTGGGACATCCTCACATAGGGCTGTTGCCGAGGACTTGCTTTGGTTTAAGTAAAAATAGAGGCTTCCAAAATAGATGGGTCAGGATGCCCGCACAGAAAAGGCCAGCATCTTCCATGGTCTCTCCTTGCCCAGCTCTGGCTCCTGAGGACAGAGCTCCCGCAGGGAAGACTGAGCTTCTGGATGGAGCCAGGAAAATCGGGTCCATGCACACCATTCCTGTTCCCATTCGCAGGAAGAAACACATTTGTTTCCCCTGACTTTGCTGCCCGCCCCTTCTTCCACATAAAGGGGAAGAGAAAACTTGTGGGTCCATGGATGTGGTTTCAATTCTTAATCTGGTTTTTGTCTAATTCCCTGTCTTCCTTTTCAGAAAGAACATTTTCTCCTCTTATTTAAGGCTGAAAACCATAGGAAAACTTCCCTTTCAGACAAGTATGGTAGCCAAAAGTATTGTATTTTGCAATTACATTTATTTTAAGTACTGTCCAGCTAATCTAGTTACAGCCTGGGGCCCTTTTCCCCAGATTTCACTCTGAATCAAGCAATGATTTATTTTCTGTTTTTTATTTATGCACATATAGACGCGATCTTCGAAAGAGCCTCTCTCACCATTATTCAGGTCATTCTACAATCAAACATAAGAAACCAAATGCAGTGAATAAATGACGTCAGCTGGCTACGATATATTTTTCCCCAAGCTTTATTAAAGCAGCGCTCTGCAGCTGTATGCAAGTGACCTTCCTAGTGGGAATTGCTGTCTGCTAGGGCTCTGCGTTTGGGAGGAACACGTGTGCAGGGACCTCACCAGCTGTCTATTGAAAAGCATTTTGCTGAAAACAAAACCATATGTCAGGCCCAGGTAAGGAAAGCATTTAAGAGAAAGAAAAATATCTCCAGAAGTGATGCTGAGAACTGTCAGCCAGCTCGCCCTGCAGCAGCCCCCAAGGGTCCCCCCAGAGCCCCAGTGAGCCCTGCCAAAGGGAGCCCTGCAAAAAACCCTGCAGAACTGAGCTGCAATTAGTGCTTTGGCAGCGGGTCTGCTTTGCCCCAACAAGCCCCCCTGGACCTTTAAACCAACACCCAGGCCGACGGCGGCGCCGAGCGCAGCGTCTGCTCCCGCTCTGCACGGCCTGGTAACGGGGCCCAGCGCCGGGACTGAGGGCAGGTGGTGGCAAGAGAGGGCTGAGCCACAGACACCAGGGTCTGAAAGAGCTCCTAATGCAAGGGAGAGCCAAGAAACAGGAGGGGAGGTATCTGTCCCAGCCCAAAACTTAGCAGGTTGGTGCAGCGAGATGCTGGCAATGCCCTCACAAGGGCAAGGTCGAGAAGGGAGCCTGCTCAGGCAGCACTTGCTTGCACAAGAGAAACACCAGCACGATGGTGTCCTAAGCACATGTTTTTGGAGGGACGGAGGAATGAATCCATGGTGCTATCAATTTGCATGGTGCTATCAATTTGCAAAAGTTTGCCAAGACTTGTCTGCTCTGCCATGCCTGCTTTCCATCACAGCGTGTGCCTACAAAAACCCATACACAGCCAGACCCTGTGCTCTGTGCAGCAACTGGGCGCTTCACTCGCTCCTGCGGTGGGAAATACAACCACTCTCAGCAGTTAATTATTAAGTGTTGGCCCACTCAGCTGCAGCCACACAAGTCCCCAAAATCTCCCAGTCCACAGGAGCGATTAACACAAGGAGAAGATTGTTGTAGTGCTGCCAGTCACAGCAACAGTAATAAAATAACTTGGCTCCTGCACCTCTCTGAATACTTACAGAATAGCACTAGAATCAGAATAAATAATAATATCTAGATACTGCTTTTCATCTTGGCATTAAACAGCAACATGAAAGTGCTTCTGGAAGTAATATAAATGAATTCTGTTTGTTTTGCTGAAGTTGTATCTGAATGGTACTAAGACCAGGCATCTCCCACTCATGCACACACCCCTACATTTGGTTTTGAGACTCAGGCCTTCCTTAGTGGGAAGCATCCTCACCTCAGCATCCTGCCCTAGGCTTCACATCCAGCTAGCCCCTTCCTTGCCCTGCTGCCTGGCACGTTGGTCTCCCCACCTCATTTCTCCAGCTTCTCCGCACAGTGTCTCCCACACTGCCTTTTTTCAGTTTGTGTTTTGTTTTTGTTGTTTGGAGCTGGTTCCACATCAAATCAGGCCAAATCTCTACCCCCTTCCTAAATTCCCAGGCTCATCTGCTCTTTGTGCCTCCCTCACATTGCCCTCAGCTCTGTCGATTCCCCTCCAAAACCTTCTGGTGCGAAGGACAAATAGGTCTCCAAGGTCTCTCCATGGTCAGTCATGTCCAGTCACACGACGCCTCAAACAGGGAACCTGGTCCATCTGACACCATCCCTGCGGCACAGGGAGCCCATCCAGCACAGGAAGCTGCGAGAGGCTCCAGCACAGCAGAGATTTCAGTCACTAAAGTCTAACAAGTTTATTCTGAGCAAAAATAATTTGCAATTTTGCAACTGTTTATAACCTGGCAAAGCATGAGAGGATTTTCCCCCCAAAGGACCAAAGAGCCCATTGCTGACATAAAGGCAATACTCACGCCAAACCAAAAGCCCCTACTGCAAAGCTTCTAGGCACTTGAACTTCCCCAAGAGAAGGTCACCCAACCTTTTTTAGCCTTGGAAACCACTTCATTGTTTAGCCTTAGTCTTGTTCTCATAAACAGCAGAACCCCTCTGAGTGGCATTTTCAGAAAGAAAAAAAGGCAGCCCAAGGCATGCAAAGTTTGCCTAAATAAAGTTTTGGAAAGGTTGTAGAGAACGAAAAGCAGCCTTAGTGTGGGAAATGGGGGAAGTTTCAGATTAGCAGCATGGCATTGGTGAGGAGCTGCCCCGGCACAAGCAGGACTTGTGCTTCCCAACACAGCCTGCAGCCTAATTAGACAAATGCCTTCTGCCTCCACCTCTCCGTAGGCTTTCAGGGCCATAGTATAATCCATAATACGTTCCTGCAAAGCCTGCAGTAATTCACTTGTCATAATACGCCAAGGGCCCAGGCCAATAAAATGGGCTTGCGTTTCATCTTGCATTCTGATCTCTGAAGTTATGCTGAAAACAAAACAAACCGAAATGCATTTTTTGGAATCTATTTCTGGTTTATCATTACAATGAACTATGCTGGCCTGGAAGAAACTTGTGATCTGCATGGAAACAAGCTTTATTGTTAACCAGAAGACCACCTTCACCATGTAAAAGGATGAAAAGAGATGAGGACAGTTCCAAGAGTGGCAGGAAGGGGGTGTGGACCCCCAAAACTTAAGAGGATTTTTAACAAAGTTGTTCACAGGAAAAGAAGAAGCCACCAGCAGCACTGTCCTCTGTTTCCTCAAAGGACAGAGACTGGTGAACTCCTCCTTCCAGAAATAACCAGATCTTAGATTAAATCACAGTACATGAAAAACAAATCACATCACAGAAAAGCTTCCTTTCCACATCAAAAAAGGCACTTGTAAAAACCTATGAAGAAAACAAGTTGACATTTCTGTTCACATTTTCTCATCTCAGCAGCAGAGGGAAGAAACCTATATATAATCATTTGTTCTTGTCTGTGGTGTTACTTGCCTCTTGCACTGCATTCCTGAAATGCAACACATCTCAGTCTCACTGGCTCTTGAAAAGGGCACATAAAAGTCTCTCCACAAAATTCCTGAGAGCTGCATTGCAGCGGTCCCTGATGAGCAAGCGATTGTGCAGGAGAAGGCTCCCTCAAGGTTGACACGTACACTTGCCCAGCATCTATGGCAGCGTGGCACAGGGCAGCACACCGCCTGCCCAGAGCAGCAAGGAAGCTTTCCATGCACT
Organism: Rhynchotus rufescens; assembly: GCA_032273925.1. NCBI lineage: Eukaryota > Metazoa > Chordata > Aves > Tinamiformes > Tinamidae > Rhynchotus > Rhynchotus rufescens. The sequence continues at coordinate 47,664 of JAVCKT010033152.1, forward strand.
CCCCTGGCAGGCTCCAGCTGTTGCCTAAGGGAGCTTTTTGCAGCTCCTAAGAGCACCTGCTCTTGCTGAGCATCCGGGAAAATGTCCTCTTAACGCAGGTAAACACAAGTGTTTAACACCTTCTATTCTCCTGGAGTTCATTCTTATACAAAGCTTGCCTGGTCCTCTAAGCAGTTCTAGCTTTGAGGAAGGAACTGAGGAAGGAATATTTCGAACATTATCAGGAACTATTAATTCCATTAGGTCCCAACATAATGCAAAGATATTGGAGAAGGGAAATTTGCCTTACCATCACTGATTTGCTTTACAGCCTGTAAGAGATCTTCACGCACACCCTTCCCCTTCCAGAGTTTCTTCAACAGCTGATGTAATCAAGTCCTATAGCTAAATTATTCAGGGCGTGCTGCGCATAGTAGAATTTAGTACCAATACTATTAGATACAGCTACATCTTATAGATCAAACAGTATCAGGTAAATATATCTGCCAGCATAACTTAATGAAAGGCACTCTTCTATGCACAAGAGACCTAAAGGTTAAAATTCAGAACTTTTGACACAGCTGCAAAATAAGCTGAAGGAAGAATATGGCATTCAGGTTCAAGGCAGACTTCTAGTTTAATCAGTCACTGTTCTTTTTGCAGCCACAGCAGATTTTTTCTCTCCAGATCTCCAGGGACTGTCTAGGTTTTCAACACCGGAATAGCTACTGGCAGCATTATTTTCCTGGCCTGATTTTGCATGCTTTTTTTTTTTTATTATTAAAAAAAAAGACATCCCTCTAATTAGCATCTTTAAAGGGAGATGGGAAGTGGATCCATGAACTTTGCACTACTTCTTCATTTTTCATATTTACACTCAGCAAGACAACCAGCGCTAAGGAGCTTGTCCCCAGTCACTGTCTATTGCACATCTGCAGCGCCTGAGGACACAAATGAGAGCAAGCTTATTGCTAAACAACATATACATGGTGAAGGGACACCTAGCTCTGGCTTTAGATTTGGGCATGGCTGTTGTTCCAGCATCTCCTTCTGGAATGACCACAAACCGTTTCGGTTACCATTTGTCCATGAGACTTGGAGGTCTTCCACTTCGTTTGGACGAGGCACAATATTTGAAGTGGGGCTCTCAACTTGAAAGAGTTCACCCTTATTGACATCTGACTAGCAGTAGTTACTCAATATACACAAATTCTGGTCTGAGGACTAAAGAATTCAAAATACATTTTTATTGCTCTCCATTCCTTTTATCCCCAAGAAAGAAAATGTCAGCAGGAACTCAGTTTGCAACTCGGGAGCTGGAGTATGCCTAGAGAATCCTCTACAGACTTTCTTATCAAGGGCTGTTTAGACACAAAAATATTTGCTAAGTCTTCCTCCGACTGCCTAAACTTTATTCTGGATAACGTTACCTGAAGCAGTTCTTAAAGGTTTGAACGTTTGCTGACAGAAGCTGTGCTGAGGACAGTGGAAATATCCAACTTCCATGTGTAAGCTCCAAAACTATTAATTTACTTATGTTCTTAATCTAAAAGCCCATACAAAACAGGCTTTAACGTTTTTGTTTTTAAGGTCAGATGGACCTTTGGGGCAAGTGTCCCCAAACAACTTGTTCCCAAACCAGTTTGCAGTAGAAAATCCAGGTTTTGAAGCCATATAGTATAGAAGATCTCCAGGTACATTTGCTACATATTACATAACATACACACACACACACACACACACACACACACACACACAAATAATGAAAAGGAGGCTTTTACATTGTGGGTTTTAGGCATCTAAGCTGGACAAAATCCAAAACACATAAGGTCTGGATCTACATATAGCAGGTAGGAGGCATCTCAAGGGTGCAATTCTGAGCACCTCTATTACACACTTAAAATCTGATTTCAAATTCCCTTCCAAAGAGCCCCTGTGTAAAACCACATTTCTAAATATACTGTAGCAAAATCATTGCAGGATTTCTCATTAGAAAAAAAATCCATACAACCTTGGGAAGAAATCTTTCAGCTAAATGTTTTGACAGAGGGACCACTACAACATTTGTATTAAAATTACATTAGAAAAGTAATAAAGTAGCCAAGAAACAAAAGAAGCTATGAATGATCCAAGCAGTCACTGTAAATTACCAGTGATGTTTGGTTTTGTACAGCAGAGTTAGGTAGGAAAGACCAAGACTAACAAGAAATGAAAGGAATTGGCAAACTGCAGTTTCTGTACTACATATCTAACTGCTAATCAGACAAACATATTAATTTTCTTCAAGTTTCTGCAACAGTTTCTGCAGAAAAAGGAATCCATCAGAGATGGGGTTTGTGCTCGGAGGATGCACCTCCGAGTTGCACTGGCAGCAGGTAACTCCCATTTCGTTTTGCTCTGACGTGCAGGTCACAACTTTCATCCCTGGGCAGAACAGCAGCAAATTATTGGGTGGCTTCTTTTAGTTATTTGAAAGCTGTGCACTGCAAAGAAATATATAATAGTAACAGTGTATTTCTCTACTTTTTTCTTTTTTTTTTTTTTGTGAAACTGGGTAGAACACAGTACATAAGGAAAAAAGACTGAAGATGAGATAGAAGCTTAAAAACGGCTCTTCTGCCTTAAAAGCCAACTACAAATGTCATTATACGAGTCAATATTTCACTGTAAATACCACACAGTGACTCACAGGAGGACTTCACAGGGAAGGACCACAGAGTAGATGACTCCGAGGGTACCTGTGCCCTAACCTCAGCTTGATGGAAAGGAAGCCTGGAAAGGAAGCCTGAGGAGGAGTCGCTGAGGAATTAACTCCAAAATGATGCCTGAAACTGAGATCCAGGGAGAATCGTCAACGTCCAGACATGCTTTGTGGAAGTAATCCATGCCCCTGTGCTAAACTGCAGGCACTGTCTCCTCTGTGGGGCAGCAGGTCCCTGCAAAACACCGTTTCCAAATGCCATGTCCATTTAGGATGCAAAATTAGTCGTTTTATAGGACTATCAAGAATATTATACTCCTTCACCAAGGATAAAACTCCATCTATGATTGTCTACTCATAATTACATCACGAGACTATTGGATTTTAATATTTCTATCTTAAATCCTTACTTCAGGAGTCATACTGTGTCCAAGAACCTCTGTTTCTGTGAGAAAGGCTAATCCTTACCTTCATGGTAAAGATTCCTCTTTTCAAAGTCTCAGAAATGGAAAGCAGATCATAACAAGTGACTTTAAAAAGTCACTTTGAATTGATGGGGTGACTTACGTGTGCAATATAAAATCTGAAATTCCTTTGAAATACTACAATTATGTTTAAAGAATACTTCCATTGACTTTCATGGGTGAATGCTATTCTCACTGGCTATTAGCATCAATATTGGGGGGGAAAATACACACTCCCTTTTAAAACAGCTTGTACACAATATTTCCCTTCTTTCTAGTACTGCTGCTGGAAAAATATATGCAAAGATTCATAGATAACAAGGAAGCACAATCATATACACAGAAATTTAAGACATTGAGTAAAACTGGATGTCTCTCCACTCTTATTCCTCAGACACTTTCTTACTGGCTTAACATCCCTCTAATTTTCCTGGCAGTGTTCCTGTCAAAGGTCGTAATCTGATTCTTAAATACTAAATACTGCACAAGTCCCTAATAAGAATTAAACATTTTAATATGTGAAGATTTCTGAAGCATTTCCACATTTGACAATTGTTATACTTACCCCCCCTCACTCCCTCCCCACTCCTTTTTGGAATGTTTTCCATCCAAAAGGAGGTACATGCATTAGCATATAAAAATCAGTACATTGAGTATGAATTTTTGTCATGTTTCCAAGAGGATTTTAATGCCTCTAGAGTATAACAGATACATATGTACTTATGCACAAAGCAGCAACCTGCCTTACCCACATTAAACACAGCACACAAACATAGTTTTGACAATGCACTTGTTTATAGGATTATAGCCAGCTATACAAACCAAACTCTGCAGCTGCATCAGCAAAGCAGCAGAACAGTAGCCATACAGGACAGATTGTGCTCTTATGACTAAGTTGTTGTAGCAATCAAGACAATTTTAGGTGAAAATCTGGAATTCAAGGGAGATTTTAGACATTACTGTGATAGCCCAGGTTCTTCTTAACAGAGGTTTTCAGCTTGCACCACTTATACCCTGGAGAATCCAGAGTTCAGGATGTTCCTAATTACAGAAACATCATCTCTAATATTTATTGTACATGTACAAGCATCCTGACTGCAGCAGCTTTCAGCTGTGCTGAAGCAGGACAAACCCACCTGCTTTCCACCAAATGTCCACTAGAATGGCCTAAAACCTAGAGATGAGCTTTATACAAAAAAACATAAAACCACAGTTCTCTAGGAATAAGTTCGCTGATGAGGCTACGAGAAATTGCTGTTTGCCAGGGTGGCATAACTCTTAAAAATGAAATTTCCATTTTCCTCTGGGGAGAATGCAAAATGAGAGGAGAATTTACTCTATAGCATATTTGTATTTCACAAACACAAAAATAAGCTCAAATGTTTAATTGCTTTCCTTGGGACCTGCCCAAAGTGTCCTACAAGCACATAAAGAGTGAAAAAAGCCCCTCATCCCTATCACCCCCTCCAGCTGAATCACGCAGCTTTTCTGACATCTAGTGGCAGGTAACTGTGAGTCTTTTTCTGTCTTTTTCTTCACAATTTACCACTTGATTAGAATTAAGCCACAGCCTCCGAGACGCTTTTGGCAAGGAGAGGTCTCTAAAAACGAGACCTTTGTCATTCTCTATGTTTCCTCCGGGAAAAAACACATCTTGGACACATACTGACAGCCCTCGGGGCTCAGCACCAGATCCAGAGGATGTAAGGAGTCATTCTACAAGCTCCGTAATCACCGTTTTTCCCTGCTTCCCACATAGATTATCTCCAAGATGGCCTGCAGGCTTCCCCTGTCCCTTAAGAGCAGCTGCAGGCAGCCATCCCTAGCAGCCCACTTTAAAAGTTGAGCTATTGCTCTGGAGAACTTCCTCAGCTGCTGCACGATTAGGTGGAAGGCACCAGTGCTTCCCCAGACAGGCTCAGCACAACTTCCAGGTCCTCCAAATAAAGCGTGAGTGTTGCAAAAGTCAAGTGGATTTTCCTTTCCCTTGGATGTACATTTTAGGCAGCAGCTGGTTAGTTTTAAGAAGCAGAGTTAATTAGTCCTTGGGTTATTAAAGCTCAGTAAATGGCCAGGCTTAAAAATATTAACTACTGAAACGTAGCCCACTTGAACTCCTTGGGTTAATGTATTGTGTCAGTACAAGTTGCATAGGACTATGGAAATGACCACAGAGTAATTCTTCTTTAAGGTTTAAAATCATGTGTTCCACATGTTCCTCATGGTTTGGTCTTGAAGGCTCTTCAGTGAATTAAAGGAAGAGCTGAAACATCTTTCAATCACATGGCTAAAATTCATAAAAATTATCACATTACGAAAACATGAGGAAAGCATCATTAAAACCTACAGAAGTCACTGAGTTGGAGGGAATGTTTCTGTGCAGAGCACGCTCGCTTCTCGGCCTCACAAGATACTAGCAGCCAGAAAAGTATCTGCTGAGGTACTTTTTTGTACATTTGTACAAGAGTACAAATGGGTACATCTCACGTACATGGTTTGTGCTTCTCACTCAGTATTGAATGCTTTAATTTCTATGGATCTAAAAAAAAAAAATGTCAGACAAGCTGTACTTCTGTGATATGAATGCAGACAGCTAAGGGTTATCTCTTCCGTTAAGGGAATGCTGTAGCTGGAAGAAGATGGAAAGACAAGAGTGATTGAGAGACCAAACACTCTCAGAAAGATGGCCCTTGTTCCATACGTTACTGCCAAGTAGCGAGATAAATGGTGCCTCTGAATTCCCCGATTTAACCAAAGGAAACCACAGCCCGGCTTTACACAACACAACGCCTACATCTCCTCGTGTCTCTGTCCCACACTTCTCAATGATCCTGGCAGGGAACGATCTCTGCCCTAGCTCTCGTGCTTTCCCTTCCTCCTCCCTTCTACCAGCTCCACACTATTGGGGTTTAGGGGTTCTTTCCTTTGCAAAACAAAACAGAGGAGCACAGTACTCTTACCTCCCAGCTACTACCCAAAACTAAGTCTTCTTAGGCAGAGTTAAGGAGAGATTCTGATTTTCTCACTTGCAAGCAGTCTTGCCTAGTCAGACTTGTCAGACTCCAGTCTGACTCGCTGATGCAAAGTCTTTCCAAGGTGTAAAGTCAGAAATAATGACTCTTCCTTTGAAGGGTCTCCTTAATTTCTCCCATTTCTGATGCTGGCTCATGGTTTTGTACATAGCTATTATTTTTCTCTTTAAATATACGAATACATGACAGCTACCTATCTGTTTTGATTTTCCTAAATTAATATTGTTTGCACTAGTATTTCTTTTAGTCTTTGAATATTTTCTAGCCATAGGAAACCACAGAACACCTGACAGACTCCCAACAGTATTTAGAATGATTTTTCAGAGCAATGATACTGATGTGAGGCCAGCAACAGGACAGAGCACAAAAAAAATAGCCCGTTTTGTGAAGAGGTGATGATTTAAAGGCTCCATTTTGGCATTTGCAAAGCCCAGGAGAGTTCAGATCAGTATCCCGACCTCCAGCAATATGTACAGATGGTGCAGAGGGAATTAAAGCTTAAGAATTCAGACAGTGCTGTGAACATTAAATACAGAACATACAGTACTTCATAATGTGTATGAGAAGAAATTTGTCTCCAAAAGAAGACCTGTCAGCTTGACAAAGATGTATGGTCTCTATCACAAGGATGTCTGCAGCACTGCTTAAGCACAGGACACGAGTGCTGTAGCTACACACAGGAGAACATTGTTTGACTTCTCACACAGGATTTGATTCTGCTTTGCCTTGTATCTCTGCAAGACAGAGTCATTTCCCTGAAGCCACTGGTATTAAAGAAGGATTTTCAAAATCAGAACCACAATGTTCTACTTTAAAAAATAAATAACTGCCAGCCCTGCAGCCCCTTTTGTTCAACATTTTCTCTACGAAAATCACTTGGGCTTAAATATCTTCATGGGCAGCTATAAAACTCCTTCCATAGTACTGCCATCCTGATCCTTGACAGCAAGTAGTTGATTTACAGCTGAAGTTGTGACCCAAGTACCTTAAATACAAAGAGGAAAAAGAGAATTATTTTCCCTTTACTGTAGGTACAATATTCATTATTTCTGTGGCTTTCTGTGAGTGTAACTGGAATTACATTCTAATAACATTCATGTACTAGTGTAACTAGAATTACATTCACTGAAGTCACTTATAAAAGAATTGACGGGTAAGTACCACAGTCTGGAAGTGGCAGGAGGAAGAAGAGAACATAAAGCAAGGAGGCATACATGAAAGAAGGATTTTTTTTTTTTAATCAAAATATATATCCCAGAAATTGGAGGAGGTCCTTCCAAGCTCTGGGTACTTCGCTCCAAATTTGCATGGCCATAGGCTAAGTTATCAGTATCTTTATTAGTTAACCACAAGGGAAAGAAAGGAAGAAAAGAAGCCCACCTAACTGCTAAAACCACAGTGCCAAGAAATATCCCTTACATTGACTTTTTAACTTTGAAATTACAACTATTTGAAATGAACAGGAAATTTAAACACTTTTTCCAAGCACTTTTTTTTCTTTACTATCCTACTGAGAATCATTTAACCTCAGACGCTGGAAAATACATGCTTTATTACAAACTGGGAATTCTCGGCATGATGAGTTCCTTGTGCACACGTTAACTGAGACTTCATAATTCCCGAAACAGCAATTCTGTTAAACAGGCACCTGCACTGCAACATCTCCAAACCTTACCAAAACAAATCATGTTTATATGTCCAGTATTGACAGTTAGCTGAAACACAGCTTGTACAATAATCGATTCCACTTAGCACCAATCCCACTTTTTTTAAAAGGCTCAGATATTATTTAAAAGTCTTTATTTGCACCATAGTTCTGCAGGGAAGCATCAGCTGCAAGGTAAGAGTCAGAAGTCCTACGTGATCAGCTCTGAAGCCAGTCTGCTTCATGTTTTAGTGAGTTCTATAAACACTGGCCAGGCATCAAAAAGCAAACCCCAGCCCCTGCAAGATAACTAAAGGTGGTTACATATTTACCATTTTGGACCTCATCTTGTAATATGGTACTGTTCATTCAGTTGTGGTGTAACTAAAATTATACATTTAATCTAGGTTGTACCTCTTTATACTGGGGCCAACATCCTCCTGTTGGTTCCTGTTTATTTATAGGCGACATGGTAAGTCAGGATGAAGACAACACATGTATTATAATGTAACTGTAGCATTGAGCTATGAATCTAGCAGAGCAGAGAAAAAAAAAACAAAAGAAGTTGACAACAATGTGTGGGGAAAAAGACAGATGTGTGCTCATCAAAGACAGTTTGACAGTGTGAATCAGCGCATCTTTATTCTAGTGAAATCAGTTCTTAATTCCCACTGAAAATGAACAGGAGTCTAGGCACTTCCAGCATCTGCCCTTGCCCCATCTCTGCAACACTAATGAGAAAGAGGAGCAGAGAGTGACTCAAAACATGCTATATTCATTCAAAACATGTAGCTTGCTGGAGCACACCATATCTATCCGAAAGGCATCTTGCTGTCCTCCCCACGTGAGCACACTCCTACATTCACAGCCAAGCAAATAAGATGTGCTCATGCTCTTCATTGCTCAGCAGCAGCAAGAGTAAAGCCTACTACCACTCAAATTTAAACATAACTAATAACTCATCTATGTCTCTTCTCACCAGGCTGATGACATGGTAACTGTGGCAGGATATCCAGCATGACTGAGCAGCAACAAGGGGCAACCCATTTTTCAAAGGGCAACACCACAAAGTCCTATTTTGTTCTTTGATACTTTCAGTCTTGAAGGCATCTCAGACAATTGCCTACAGAGTGTTTTCTATCCTCAGTCTTGTTTTCAGTCCACCATATCCCCTGGTAATTAATCCTTGTTTTACCTTCCAAAAAAGCACAGATGAATGCTAGAATGGGCTCTGGATAACATATTACCTAATGCTGGTCAAGGCTAGAGAATTACCTGCTGGAAATTATCTGTAAGGGTCCTAATGAATACCACAAGGTTTCTGCTAAACAGACATTTTTAGACAGTCTAGAGAGATTCTCCCTTGGATCAGGATTAATTGCATGGATTTCATAAGGTGCACCAGATGTCAGGGTCAGCTAGTCCTCTTGCTGCTCCAGGAATACTGCCAAAGTGTTGGCTGGCAATATTCCAAGCATCTGACTTCACACGGCAGCAGGATAGCAGTCAACAGTTGTCCTACAAAGGCTATAATTCCAATCTTAACTTTTAATGGTGAGAACTATAAACAAACAGGAAACAGAACAGGTTTGTTGTGCCTAAAGGCACAAGAAGCCCAAACAGCACTCACCTACCAAAATTAATAACTAAGGTCTTCCTGCTCAGATATGGTGGCATAAACACTGGCCATGATGAAAAGCAGACCTGAAAGGCACGGAGATGTTTTAATTACTCCCAATCAGGCATGACTTAGTGCTTCTGACTGTCTTGGGTCTGCCTGGAGACTTAACTTTGAAAACCTCAATATATATTAATATATCCCTTGAACTACAAGTTCTCCTGCTGCCTGAGGTCACTTGTCATCAAGCTGGTAAGTCACCTCATGCTCTTTTCAATCTATCAGAAGTGATCACTACATTTTCCTATTGAAAACTAGAATACAAAGGCCACAAGACCAAAGCAGATGGACATTACTGTTTGATCAAGCCCAAGCTGAAGGGCAAGAAAATCCGATCACTCAAAGACCTCAAGGGGTCCTACAGGCAGGAATTGACCTCAACAATCCTACTTTGGACCAAGCAGAAAGGCGGCATCCTGGGGGAACCTCCAGAACATCCTAGCAAATAGTGTGGAGCAACACAAAACAGTGAACATTTAACAACTACAGAAGCAGGTAGCAAAAACTGATTAGGAAAATAGAAATTTGCTTTAGTTTCCTTTTCCACAAAGGATTTTTTTTTTCATGTTTGTAGTTCAAAATCAAATGGTTTAGATCTGAAGTTGCAGCCCAAGTTTTGTTACTGAAGTTTCTGGAGGCAGACACCAATGCCATCAGATGAGTCTTTCTTCTGACAAGATAAAGCTGCTTGTAGTAGGGATGGTTTGCTTAGCGTCATGCTTTCAAGGGCAAAAAGTGCTTTAAACAAGGCAAAAATAAGACTAGGCTAGGTACATAAAAGTGTAGGACACCAAGCAGTGGCCACTACAGGTTTAGGAAAGCAAAGCAACCAAACAATACATTTCCACCATCATATAACAGCAGTCTCCAAGACAGCTTCATACAGTAAGGTATGGATGCCTACCAGGAAGAAAAGCCAGAAGGAAGGGATGCAGAGGACTAGTGACAGTGCTGATAAATCTCTTTTGCAGTGGATTAAAACATTTTACCTTAGATTAAAATACGTGCAAAGTGTAACAACAGACCACATGCTCCATCACCACATGTGAGAACTGGACCTTAGCTAGACAGGAGCTCTGGCCTGCTGAGACAAAGTGCTTCACTGACATCTCCCAATATTTTTTATCCATCTATTCTCAGATAATTTGTCTTTAGTGCTCCTGGCTGGTTTATGTCTGCAGAGCTTCAGCCATCTGAAAGTAAGTTTGTCATTAGAAAATTTGCTGTAGGGAAAAGGGGATAAAATGCCTGGAGAAAAATAGAGCTGCCCTCACTGGAGGGCTTATTTTCACTGTGGGAGAAAAAAAAATCATCCATTTCTTCTAATATTTATGACTCATTGACTAGCTTGAATTATTCTTAGTTCAGGTGGTTGTTAAAGGGGAGATTAAGAGGTGATTTTATGTCTAACGTCGTCCCCTTCACACTCTAAATTGATTTTGCAGGCCTCATCAGGTGGCTTGTGTGCTAACAGGTAGACAGTTCTGCTGATAAACATGCACTTTTTTCTCTAAAAAGCATTCAATATCCATTACTTTTTCAGATGAAACAAGAATCTTCTTTGAATTAGGTGGCTAAGAAGTAGTGCAGATGCCAAGGGAATCGAGCATTTTCTTCTATAACTACGCAGATAGAAAGCATGTCTCTGAATTTCAGAAAGCAAGTTGATAGGTCAGTACAAGTGGATATAAAAAGCCAAATCCAGCAATCTAGTTCTTCAGAAAGGAAGATGTAAGCAGCACTTCCTACAATGCTAAAACGATGACTCAATTTTTAAAAATCGTGATGTGTTTACTACAGGCTTTCAATATATTATGCTAGGCTAGTGATCATAAAAATAATGGCATGAGTGCTAGACAGAGAAGAAAATTCATAGCAATGAAGTTCCATTGTCAGGTTAACAAATATTCACATGTATAAATGCAGCTCATTTGAATTTCTAATATTTTTACTTTCTTCTAATTCTTATTGTTAAGATTTAACTGCATACTTTCTTGCTGCTCAATAAATTAAAATACCAACATAGAAAAATAGGTTTGAAGGCAGTTCTAGAGGCCCTCTAAAACACTTTATGGGAACTACCTGCCATTTTTGTGGCAGAAAAAAAAATATATCTCAAATGGATTAACTTATTTATTCAATCATTTCATTTTAATATATTATTGGTAAAGAGACCATCAAGAAAGACGATTAAATAACTAAACTAATTGACACTAGTAAGTGATTTCAGAGTTTTTCTTCAAGATTACACATGTATTTAATATTTTATTAATATTTTAATGCCTCAAACCTGCATGTCTAACAGCCAGCTATGGCAGAAGCACGTAGTTCTCACCTCTGCCTTTGCAGAACATCTTTACTATGTCACTGACCACCAGCCAAGAGTGACAGTCATTTTCTGTTCTAGTCTCTGCTTCTTCCCCAAACAAAGCCAACAATACCTACATTAACCCCAATTTCATACAAATAAACCTATTTATTGATCAACTGTTTCAAGTAACAGTGAGTGAGCAAATACATGTATACTAGCACCATGCAGCAGACAGATCTCTCCTCCTGCAGGACAAGAACAGCAGACTCCATACAAGCCTTTTGACCATTTCCTGCTGGGTTTTTACAGTAACTTCAAGCAGTCTCCAGGGGCATCATTCTTGCTTGCTACGTCCATTACCTTCAAACTTCAAAGACAGCCTTCTGTAAGGCTGGATCCCAACATCAGCCCATCGGTCAGACCAAAAATATATTCCGTTTTCCAAAAAGGGAATATATTATGTTGTAGTTATTTGGACAGTTATCACATTGAATTTCATGATGAAATGGCAAGGTGAGGTTTCATGAACTAATACAGATTATTGACCTCAGGCTCAGAAATAAGCTATTAGAAGTCTGGGGTCTAAATTTTAAAAACATTGTGTGTAGCATACATTCCAATTACCACGGTGTCCTAGTCTCCAAAACCTGTGCTATTTTTCAGATGAGCAGAAAGATTATTCTTTATCATACTTGCAGAATTTCAAACAAATCACTGTTGTTCAAGTTTACTTATTTAAAAAAAGAACACACACACAAATTTAGGTGATATTTTTAAGTAACGCGATGTGTAATAAAATGAGGTTACAAGGGATGTTTGAATAAAATATTTACGAAAAGGTTTGTTACCGATTAATAGCAAATGCAAAACAAACACAGCATAGTTTCTCAGGGGCATCATAAACCTAGGACAGAGTTTTAAACCTGATGGAACACTGTCATCTGGTGGCAATTTAAAGAGAGCACAAACGGACTAATTTGCTTTTCTCTTCCACAGGCTTCTTCCATCCATAAGAGACATTTTAATAATCAATTAACCTACTCCAAAATGTCTGGAGCTCATCCCAAGGTCTGGATCCCTCATGCAATTAAAAAGGAAGTTTGGCACCACAGATCCTGCTAGTCAAGCCAGAAAAGTTACTGCAAATTACCACTCACACTGGAAGCAACGTCTTAACATTTCAGTTCTGCAGGCTTCCTAGGCTCCTGCAGATATCCAGCCAAGATTTCCTACTGGGCACAGAGCAAACTCGTGCATCAAGTCCAGAGGAGGGTATGGAAGTGATTAGATTCTTGCAAAATAAAGAAATTCACATGCTACACGCAGGTTGCACGTTACTTAGCAAACTGCTGAGCAGGCATTTGTCCTCACAGTGTGATCAACAAATGGAGCTGTGAGAACTCACACAAGTGTCTAATGATGAATAAACAGCTCATCCCTTTGGCTCCACTGATGGTAGGGAGACACTGTCAGTTGGAAATATCTCTGAATCCTAGTCTGGGAGAATTATTTGTCAGAGGAAAATCAGCAAGATTTCCCTCTGTGGTAAGATGGTAAAAACTGGCAGGCAACTGTGCAATCAAGGAGCTGCTGTTGAGAAAAGCCCCAGGGCTGCACGATGACCCCAAGCCACAACCCCAACGAGGTGTGGGTGATCTTGACAAGACAGTTTTAGGTCCACAATTTACACAGAAATATACGTGCTTCACTCGGTTTAGCCATTATTATTAGAAGGGAATGAAATGTCAGCACCACAGGAGCTGGTTGAATCTCTATGATCAAGTAACAACGTGATTCTGCATAAACGAGAACCAAAAATGTCAGAATGAGTTACACTGAGAACTCATTTAGCAAAGTGGGCTTGGACTATGTGTTTGGGTACCTTCAGGAGAGTCTAAAGAAAGAGAACATTCTCACATTTGGTCTGGAAAGGGAGGCTGAAGTGTTAAGGAGTGCTGGGCAGCCAGGAGCCACCAGCACGTGCGACTGACACCAAGACAGGGCACTACCCACTAACACATGGTGCCCCTAGATGTGGTTTTTCCAAGTTTGAGGCAGTCATGCCAGGGTTTTTTACTCAGTGAAAACTAGAGGATGCTGGTCACTGGAATACAGGACACTGCGGGTGGTCTTCTCAGCAGTAGCCTTTTATTGGGAGCTATGATTACATAGGCTAGTGACCATCACTGCATGACCCCAGATGATCCAAGTGCTCCATACAGCTCAAGAGCAAAGCATGCCTGCAGCTCTGACAATACAAACAGGTAGTGGGGGGGGGGAAGATCTACCTTAAGTGAAATACAAATACACACATTTAGAGCTATTCAGCTTACTCAAAACCTCAGGGAAATAAAGAGAAACTTAATAAAACAGGGCCAGAAGTCCAGCTGTGCCAAGTAGGAAAATGGAAGAGGACAAGGTAGCTCCAAACCAGCCAATTCTACAATGTAAAACCACTTGAGGATATATAGAAATGATATGTTACTAGCTGCAGATTTATTAAAATAGGATTCAGTTCTAAGCATTTGTAATTATCTCTTGTCACAACGGGATAGATAGAAAAAACAATTGTGGTAGACGAGAACATGCTTCAAAGGGTTCTTTTCTGTTGTTTAAATTGCAGTAGGACAAATGCCAAAATTATATTCGAGTGAGTTCTTATTGAACGGAAGTAGAGTTTTGTGGGACAGACAGAAAGAGATCTA
>JAVCKT010033152.1:62188-77197 GCA_032273925.1 Rhynchotus rufescens
ACAAGTAAATCTTCTTTGAAGAACTAGGTAGTTATCATTAATAGCCTGGCCACAGCAGGAACAAGGAATGAAGGAGAGTTATGCAGTTTTTTTTATTTGATATGCTCTCTGGCAGGATGACTGTGGTTTGCTTTGGTGGGAATATCTTTAGGAATAATTTAACCTTGCTTTTGCTGTTAATACTGAAGGTGGTGAAGTTTCAAACTAATGTTTATCATGCAGGATACAGTTTTTATAAGGAGCATTTGGCCAAGACTTCAAGACTGAATTTTAGTCTTCTACTATTTACTGTTTATTCTTGGTTTAAGCATAGGATTCATTCTTTGTCTTGGCAGTATACTTTGAGGCTGTCTTTAAAAAAAGTTTCACCAATCCAGAACAGGTGGCAGCATCCAAACAGCTCCAAATTGAAAATATTATGGGGAAAGAAATGCTAGAAGAATTGCTGCCAAAAACAACGAGAGTCACCCTATGAAGCTGATGAAGAAGAACTGAAGCTTATGAAGTCATACCTGAATATGACTTAGGCTCAGCTGGAGTTTGTGTCCAAATGATAGTGTGCTCCTCCATCTAAAAGTCCCTACAAACCATGCAGGGGACTGAATCCATTAACTGCCTGGTTTGGAGACAGAAGCATCTGCTGCCTGCCTAGAGCTGCCCACAAACCAGTCTAAGACAGCCTGGCACCTGAGCAGCACTTCGGCATGGCTGAGTGTTCAGGCACTCAAGTAGGACGGGAAATGCATAGATTTAATTCACCTTGGGACAGCAGGCACCAAGAGCTGGTGCTCTAACCCCTCTACTATCACACCCGAGACGGGCAGCAGCCTGGCCACACAGACCCGCTCCCATTGGGACAGATGTGCACATGTTAGGGCTTCCCATGCCATAAATTTAGGCACATCTCTTCCCTGGGAGAGCCCAGACACCTTCAGGAAGGGTCTCCAGCTCATGGAACCTACAAGGACCGACCTTGTAGGAAGGACCCAAGGCGCTTCCCTGCCGGACAGATGATGGGACCGTCTGGCTTCTGTCTCCCCCACCAGCCCTAGCAGCTAAAAGCTGACAAATTAGTGCAAACATTAAGGACCCCAGCCAAGCAGATCAGATTGCCTCCATTCCTGGTTTATTGCTCTAAGCAATATTCGAAATAAACAGTATCATTTCCACTGTTATTCCAGCCTCGCTGGCACTGGGAAGTCTGCAGACAGAAGGAAGGCAAGAGCAGAAAAGAGGGTGAATTAAAGTCCAATTTGAATAGCTGAGGATATTTAAAACCCTTTAGCTTTGTTCCCCAATTACAAAGCACTGGTCCTTCCCTTTCAAAGGGATAGAATTATTTAATCTTGTTTGTTGAACTGCAGTTTACCCCAGGATCCTAGAGTTTTCCACCAACATTTTAGATAACTGGTTTATAGTAGAAACTGCAAATTCATTAAGGCCAGAGGACATCTGTTGCTCCTCAGGGAACAAGCTCAACTTTTTGAAGCTGGAGTTATTTGCTTCTTGTCCTTGGCCCGGACCATCTGCAGAAGATCTGCTCTTCTGCTTGCACAGAAGACAGGAGCGTTGACTGCCCCATTCCCTCTTGGCTCCTGGCGCAGGTCACTCCACATGGAAGCATCTCCCTGTCCTCTGAGGGCATTTATGGGGCAAACGGGAAGCGGCTGTTCGGATACCGCCCTCCAAGGGGTCACTTGGAGCCGAACGCAGCTCCCATCGCCCACCAGCAGCAGCGTCTGATGCCTCTTCGGAGCCGAGCAGAGGCAGCCGGGCCTGGGTCCATCCCAGAGGGACAGAGACCAGACAGAGGTGTAGAAAACAGAGTCCTTGCCCAGGCAAATGGTGAGAAAAGGAGATACATGTTGAAAAACTTGCTATATTTTAGAGCATGATGTGTAAATTACTAAATTACAAAGGAGTCCACTAAAAAACAGGATATTGGCTGCCATGGACAATAACTACAACATCCAATATGTAAGCCAGGACCTGGAAACATTTGGCAATGCTCCAGAAGGAATCTCATCCCACTGGCAGCACCAATAACCATAAACCAAGGCTAAGTTGGCAGATCCTGTTTGGACAAAGAGTGCCAGGTGCCTACACAAGCAATTGTTGTTTATGAAGATAAACCTGGCAGTGCTAGAAGAGCATCTAAGGAAAAGAAAACGTTAAAAAAAACAATCACAAGATTGCAGGTAGGCTGGATTCCCTGTTTTCTTACTCAAGAGCGGCAATAACTTTGTGAAATTTGGGACCAGTATCTCAGACAGTTGATATATCAGGTAACTAAAAGAAGACATAAATCAATTTAAAAAAAAAAAAAGAAGAAGTGTAGAGGGAGGAAACAAGTCAAACACAAACTTGGGGTGCACAGAACAAAACCCAATGAAGGATACTTCATGAATTTGCTACAGACAGTTGTTCAGAAAGCAATTTGCCTTGCTAAAAGAGACAGTGATTCAGAGTAAGATTAATATATTCATACTACCAATGCTGAAAAAAAAAAAAAAAAAAAAACCACACCCTTGGGGAAGCATCCACTGTATACATAACAGCCTAAAAACCCATCCGAATGTAGACCAAGCAGTAGTCCCTGAGGTATACTAGGTTACAAAGACTTCTTTGCCTTAAGTGGCAAGCAAGAAAATGGAAAGTATACAAATTAAAATTCAAGCCAGCCCATGTTGCAGAAAAATAAATACTTTTATCTGAAACAAATGGATGTGTGACATTAGTCACACAGTGACTTAGTGACATTGAATTCAGGACAGACCAGGCCAAACAAAGGGAAAACAAACAAACAAAAAACACACAGTCTCCAGAAAGCTGTTAAAGGCTTATCGGGATACATTACTTACATTAAGCAGCTAAGAACTGAGTTGCTACTAGGACTTCAGTTGCTTTTTATATTGCTTTTCACTTCAAACTTACTGTCTTTCTCTTGACTGTGTTTGATATACTCAGAGAACCAGTTTTAATAAACATGTTTGCTGTCATTAGAGTTAACTTAAGTCTTTGCCTTTCAGAAAACTGGAGGATTTGCCCCCCTCCCTCTAAATTTAGGGTTTTACTTGATCTTCCTTACACATTTAAACCATTTAAGCAGTATGAGTTAGTGATCACAGAGATGGTTCTTTCCACCAAGTGTTTTGACTTTACCCTTGCAGCCCCATTCTCTGTAGTCTTTACTCCCTTTAAATAGGGAGGGTGTTTGTTAAATTAAGCCTGCACAAAGATGCTCCCAGAGGCTGCATCCGCCAGCTGGAACAGCAGCCTGTCACTAACCCCCACGCTGGTGGGTACCACACCATAAGGACCTGTGCCCGTTTGAGATCCAGATAGGAAAAGGAGACGGGATGGGCGATCCCGACGCTCAGCAGGTTGTGTCATTTTTGATCCCTACACACAGATCCCGCAGCTGAGAGTCCGGCTCACTGTATTTAGGTCTCAGGCACATAATGCTTAGGCTGCCACATGCCATGGCCAGAAATCATTCCTAAATACAAAGGATTTGTGCACTTAATCTGTTCCTCAACATCTGCTTCAGAACATTGCCTAACTTGCATGATTCAGACTCATTTCTCTGGTTTGCAAGGATAAGTCACTGACAAGGTAACGATTTTGTTTACTTCTCACCATAGCCCGAGTGCTCTGATTTGATTCTTGTGACTAAGGAAACAAATGCTTTGATTCTGCTTTTCCCCAGGTTCATAAGTTAGGCTTTTGATGAGGTTTATACAATGTGCCTGCAGGAGTCTCAAAAGGAACTCCATAGAAGAGCTAGTTTTTCTACTGGGTGAATTAAGCTACAGTTAACCCTTCTAAACACGCTCACTTGAAATGGAAGCATTGCATTCTTCACTTGCTCACAAAGGCTCTGACCTAGTATAAGATCCAGGAGCTCTTCAGATATCCTAGTTATTCTCCCTTCAGAAACCAGGGAAAGCGGGAATGGAGAAGGCTATGAGCATTCACCACATCTCCCTTTTCCCAAGGGAGGGAAATCCTGGCAGGCAGATTAAAGGGAGCCAGAGCTCACTTAGAGGTGCTTGCAATTTAAGGAATATCATCTTGTCTTTTTGCAAAGCCAAGAATAATCTCAGAAACCAAGTAAGAAATACACAGCAAAAGCTATTGGATAAACACCAAATGCTTAACTACTTGGTACTGTTTGTAACAGTGAACTGAGAATGCTGTTCTGGATTAAGGTCGCCAAGAACTCCTATTAACACCATTCCCATCACTGATGTCCTCTCTGAATGTCTTTAGTAGGGCAGGCAGAAACAGCCTTGTTAAGGCTCTAACAAACTGTGAGCATCCCTTCTCTCAGCCAGTTTAATCTCCCAACATCAGAAATAAAACAAAACAAGATTAAGCTCTGCTCGACTGCAAGGCCCACGAGGAAGTGGAAGCAAAACAGTTACTCCCAATTAAAGGCAGCCTGACAAGCGGCCAGCTACGTAACCTCTGAGGGGGGCTTTGGTGCTAGGGACATCTCAAACCCTCCTTTTCTTTTTCCTGCATCTCTACCACGTCCCATTTCCCTCTCATCCCCAGATAGAAAGACAGTCCCAAGCATAAGGGACTCTCTGTCCATTTGCACTGTGGCATCTAACATATCCGTTTGTACACAGTGTCAAAATGGTTCTCACACCCAGATCACTTTTTTTTTTTAATTGTCAAAGAGCACATGTCAGTAAAAGAACAAGACATTTCAATGAAATTAAAAGATGAAGGTTAAAAAAAAATCACATCTGTGCATTGCTCATCTGCAAAACTCAGGCCCAAGCAATTAGCAAGACGCAAGATATATGAATATCCAGAACTCTCATTATTCAGCCACTACACATTTGACACTGTTAAGCTTTCCATTTCAAGATTTTAAGCCAAATCTGAAGATCAAAATGGGATTTCACACATATGTGAATCATTTGCATTGGCTACATCTGAGGATGAGGCACTGAATGACACCGAGTTTTGCTGTCAGTAGTTCAAGTCTCAGGTATACTATAGTTTTCTCTACTTCAGAAAAATCTGTGAAAGAGAGTTCACCTATCTATAAAACAAATGCTTAGAAAGCATGTAAATAAGTTATCTATCTTCATGCAAATAAGAGAACAAAGGATTAAGGCATTCATTTCCAGATCTCTGCTCTAACCATGTCATGGAAGTAACTGAAGAGTGTAGTGCTCTGTTACACTTTTGTACAAAAAAAAAAAACCTCAAAGACCAAGTGTCTGTTTTTCAGATTTTTTTTTGTGCAGCTTGCGGCTAGAAGCAAAAACATCCCTTCCCAAGTAGAACATTTTAAGGCATTTTGCCAGAGTAACTTCTGTTTCTTATCCCTAAAATCTTGCGTTTATGTCTTGTTATTCACCCCTTAATTAAAAATTTACAGATCCATAAGGAACTGTCCCATACTACGACATGGACATCTCTGCCCCATCACCCTTTCCAAAGGGATTGTAGTCAGTAAATACATCATTCCTCTTACGTCTTTCAAGAGCTCCCTATTAATGTAAAGGGATCATTATGTAGCCATTTACCATGCATATAGGGAAATATCAGCAGCAAAACTATATGGTACCCTGACCATAGGGTTTAGGGGTTTTTTTTAGCTTGACAGCATACCAATTTGCTTGGACAACCCCATCCTAACCACTTCACCCAAAGCATTTGAACTCTTGCCATCCTGGTAAGACTTAAGCCAGATCCTAATTCAGCTGGTCACTCCACAGCCCTGCTGGATTACAGTCATGACATGATACAACGAAAACATCTGCTCCTCAGAACCAAATGGTGCCCAGCTGTGGTTAGATGCAACTGTGGAGCAGTTGCTGATCAAACTTCATTTTCCTAAAGAATTATGCAAGCTTCTTTCACTAGTGTTAGTTACAACCAGGGCACTCAAAACACTTCAGACAACACTTAAAGATGGTAATTGCTTTTAAAGCAAGTATAGCACCTTGCCCAGTAGCATTCAGAATTACTTCCATTGTCAGGTATACTCGAGTTGAGGGACTTTACAGGAGAAACACCCCCCAGAGCATAGTCATCCCAACGTAATATTGCTATTGATAATAGCAGGGAGGAGAAGCTCATAATACACAGCTCTTAAAAAGGAGCCAGGAGAGCGGCGAAACTATGTGGATCCATGCTTTGAAGCCAGCTTCAGAAGTAGATGAGAGCTGGCAAAGCACATCTCAGTTTATGACTTGTTCAGCAGGTGTAAACCATATTTTTCCCCATCTTTTATAGTTTCCAAGGAGCTACAGCTGGTTTCTGAAAGCTTCAAACTGGTCCATCCATGAGAATTGAAGCCAGAGTCAAGGTATGCAGACCTAAAGCTCTGACTTCATCTGGCTCAGGTCAGCTATAGTAGTACAGGTTTAATTAACAAGCTAAGTCCTAAGGGAAATAAAGCACTTGATAGTTCTTACTGCACTGAAAACTGCATGCCAGATGCTGTGGAAATTTGTAAGATTTGTGCCAAATATAGGAAGAGAAAATAGAAAAGTAATAATTATTAAAAGAGAAAATTCAATGTGGTCCTGAAATTTTATGGTTTTTTTTTTTTGTAACATCAAGATATGAGGTGTGCATGTTCAGTTTTATAAAAATAACTAAACCAGATACATTTTTACAGATCTGAAGTTTTCTTTAAGCGCTAAGGTTCTGCAAAGGCCCTGCACACCCTACAACCAGGTGCACAGCTGTGCAGAGCAGGCATGAGCTTTTAGAGACACAACACCCTCCTAAGGAGCAAAGGTCCCCTGCAAGATTGTTAATTGAACCTGTATTTCCACTTTAACTTGTAACAGGCACTGAGCACAGAGCAGAACTACCTTGAGGTCCCACAAACCAAGCAGGCCATCCTGCTCCAATGGGAGTGCACCCACAAACACAGGTATTAAACAAGGTATTACTCACCATTCTGCCTTGCTTGAGAAAGGGAATAGTGGAAAAAGACCCATCCCTCTGCAGATACACACACAGGAGGCAAATGCTCCTCTGCAACAGCAAGGGGACGAATCTGTCCTGGGATACAGGCCTCTAAGCTGAGTAAGATAGGATGTGCATATATGTAAGACCACAATGAAGTAAGTCCTAAAATGGTTCCTCCCCTGGTCCCGATACAGGTTATTCACACACATGCTAAATAAGTCACAGTCCTGTTTTACTGTAGGTATGGATTGGAAAGAGTAAAGATTGGGATTCAGAGTTCTTACCTGCCTGTTCTTTTTAAAAGGAAAAATCCTCTACAGCAATTTGATCTCGGAGTATTCATTTTGCTCAGAATATCAAAGTATGTTGCCCAAAATGCACACTAAGCAGAGACGAATACTACAGCACTGCCATCCTCAGTATCATTTTTTTTCTTTGTCTTAAGCTAAAAGTTATGCACACAGAGGCTTACACAGGCTAACAGAAATCGTATAGTCTACACTGACAAGACACTTGTATTGAGCTATGAGATTTCAGTGCCAAAATTGCTCACCATTAGGCACAGACCTGCACAAGTTACCTGGGGAAGTTCACAGCACAGACAGCCACAGCGACATAGTGCCCTGCTAATCTGAAGGAATCTCCTTGGTAAGCATACAGAGGCAGGAGCTTAATAGCATTCAAATAGAAAAATGTGATAAGAAAGCCACTGTGCTTGCCAAGGCCAGGCATTTTTCACCTGAAGCACATTCAATTCATCTTACATACAAACCAGACAACACTCAAATCTGATCTAAACCTCAGTTCTGTAGCAATTCAAGTTCCTTCCTCCCAGCAAGGGAAAAAGCATTCACTGACTTTGGATCTGGGACACCAGTACAACAAATTCCTCTTCTCCCTTATTTCCCTGGTTCAAACCCCAACACCAGAGACTAACCCCAGCAAGGGAAGGCATCTACTTACTATTGCTCATTAGCAACAGAAGATGCCCAGCCAGCCACAGAAGACTCCTCCAAGTAAGGAAGGATCTGTGCACGCAACAACAGCCCTCCTAGCAGCTTCCAGCACTCCTTGACCTGCACACAACATTTCTGCTTGTTTCTGTCCTTACATGGAGCTGAGCTTCTTCCTCCTCCATCTCTCTTATGAGGTGTGAAATGGGCACCAGGTGCATAGAAACTCAGAGCTGTCACCCAGGGCAGTGATTCTCCAGGTGCAGGTAATTTCTCATTTACCAGGCAGCTAAAAACCACAGCAAGTCTGTCAGCTGTTTACATCCACATACACCTTATGAAAACAACCTAAGCTCAGTTCAAAGCCTATTTCCCCGGTACTTAGATCTCCTTCCTTGACAGGAGGGAAATGAATTACAGTGGCATTCAAGAGAGAGGAGAGGGAAATGCAGGTTGACAAGGGAGTGCATTCTTCACCTGTGTGAAGAAGAGCACCTTAGCCAGAAAAGGAGCTTTGCCCATCAAACCCTGGACAATTATAAGTCTTTGGCATCAGTCCAGGAGGCAGAAAGTTTGTTCAGATGAGAGAAAGTCTTTGCCACAGGGATTCCCACCTGTGGATAATTCAAAGTAGATAAATAAGATCTTAGTTGATAATCTGGGCAGAAGCAGTTCACAGTTCTGTAGAAAACCCTTAATTTACTTAGTTTTGCTAGAGGAAAGCAAATACCCAACAGCAGGATTTTCTTCTTCACAGCGCTCACTAGCAGCCTCCAATCCAGTCAATACGGCTACCACATTTCAGATGGTGAACATCATTAGACCACCCCTGCAGTCTGTTTCCAGTGCTATATTGAAGCCATCACCAACACTTACATGTGATTTTGACCCTTACCAAGAGACTACTTTGTGTTACACTGCAAGCTGAACATTTCAGTAACCAAGGACTTCTTTTTTTAACACCAGTTCTTGCTATTAAAGGTTCACTTCATTCACCCGATATTGGAGATAAGAGGAGGTATTGTATTCTCCTAATTTTAAGGTCATCAACTTATGCAAAGAATAGTAGGATTTCAGTAACATGAAGAAGAAAGCACCTTTTACACAGGTAGGAGTAACAGGAAGGAGAAGGTAGTGAGGATGCAAGAAGAGGAAATAGTCCAAGAACGCCATAGGAAGAAAGGAAGAAATCTCAGAACCTGCATAGACAAAGTCCAGCAAGTACTTAAGAGTCAGACTCCGTCTAGACCGTTGCCCTGGGAAAGCTGCCACAGCTTGGCCAGGGCTCTCTCTGTCATCATTAGTTAGACATAGTAAAAATGCATATAATCCTTCATTTGTAAGCTAGTAACTTCTTACCAGTTGATTCACAGGTGTTCTTAAATCTCTGTTTTGCCCAGTGATTTTAGACCCTTTACCAGATGTTCTTATTTTGCGCTGTTGTTCTTGGCTTTGTGATCAACTGCAGTTCCTGGACGTAGGCGATCCTTTGCATTACGTAATACTTCTCTTCTGAGTGTCTCTTCACCTGCATCCCCAAGGGCGGCTATTCTTTTGGTCTCACGTTGCAGCACCAAGCTCAGCTGTCTAAGAGCCTAATGAATGCCAAGACAAACAACACCTGGGCTGACACAGTGCTCTGTTTTAGTGCTGTCCAGAGTCTATGAGTCAAAAGCAGCTCAAACCCACTTTTCCCCACCTTAATTAGCAATTACACAAAGGAGAAACCCAATTTCTTTGGGTTGTTCCTTGTAGTCCAAACACAGCATGCTGACACCATCTCTTTGCTTGCCTTAGAACTATCACCACTGTCAGCAGCTCAGGAAAGATGAACAGTCACAAAGCTTACAGTAGGATGTCCATAACACTTCTTTCCACCACACTCACCACTACCAACCTCATTAATTCCATTCTTTAACCATTTTCAAGGCACTTCGTACAGCAAAAGAGAGATCTACCTCACTCCTTACGTATTTGCATCCATGGTCTGATCCATCATCAGCTGGTCACCACCTTCCTAGGCACAAGGCTGCTCTGAATAGGCTGACTGAGGTCCCAAAGGGTTCGGCTCCTTATGGATCAAGCCTCCAGCTCTGGCAGTGCTGTATATTTTAGGGGGGAAAAAAAAAAGAAAAAGAACAAGAGAAATGGACAGTTGAGGAAGCTTTTGAAGGTATGATGTGTTCTCCAGTCATCAGCTCTCTCAGATGTTGAAAACTAGATGTAGGAAGCTTGTTCCAGAACAACTGCAGCTATCATCCATGACATTGTCTGCCATCATTGCAAAAAATATTTTTAATAATCATCAGTGATAAAATAGTTCTGTGAGATGCAAGCACAAATATATCCATAGAGGAAAGCAGTTGACAAGATCAACTCAGTAATGATAGGTTAATAAAAGAAAGTAGTCACTGCTCATTGCAGTGGGCAAATCAACGTCATAGAAAATGTGGCACATCCAGTAAAAAACCTCGTGACTGGAAGACCAAATAGGAAAAAATCCATCTCTGTAAAACCCATTAATTTCAAAGGACAAAAACAAGATTTTAGTTAGTATCTGCAAGCGGATGAGGAATGAGGTTTCCATTTTATCAGAAATTTCAAAAGTCTTTAAAGAATTTACTCAGAATTTAGTAATTCCCTGAAGAATGGAGGTGGTGTTTCAGAAAGGGAAAAATGTTCATAGTGACTTTTCTAAAATTTTCTTTGAAAAGAAACTTCTCTCTGAAATTAAGCAGCGCAACCGGTCACCTTTACTGCTAGAGATTTTTTTTTTCCTCTGCCTTTCACTCCTGCTTGTTCTCCAGGCATCCTCTCCCTCCGGAGTAATAAAAGAAAAACTTTGTCTCAGCTCTGGGTAACTCTGCTTCTCCTTGGACAGTTGAGGTCACTTTGAAAGAGATATGTCATGTTGGATGCTAGAAACATCGCAGTTTCCCTACATAGTCACCAGAACTCTAAGAGTCCTTTTAAAGCCTTATGAGCTAAAACATCTGATTTCTTCCCCCTGTAGCATTAAAGGCTATGAATAGAGTAAGGAACTTTTAAAAGTTTCCTGTCTTACAGAAGTCCTCTTAACTGGCTGAATTCCACATTCACTCAGAGGATTTCAGTCTTTAGGTGGTTCAGTCTTTGCTCCTGTCAACTAACAAGTTCCAAGTTGGCCAGAGCTCTCTTGAACGTATTTTACAAAAACATCTTCCTGTCTGTGGTGGTCAGGCTGCTGATCACCTCATCAATTTGTCTTGCCGTTCTAGGCTGGATGTGCTGCAACTGCACTTCCCTGGGCTATCCAAATGTTCCTACAAGCTTTATCCCACCTGGAAGTGCTATATCAGTTCTTTCTGGAAAACTTCCGAAAGCTTTTAATCCACCCTGTGAAGGCTCCAGCTTTAGCAATAGTCCTAACTACTTTTGCAAAGCTTGAAGTGTTTCATGTGCCATTTCCTTCCTTTGGATCATCACTGATGGCTGCATGCACCCTGATTTATGTTCCACCTTTGCTCAGCAGGAGTGTCCCGGGAGTATTGCAGCTTCTCTCCTTGCAGACTGGACCTCATTTGGATGTACTACAATTTCTTTCGGTGCAGGTCCACACTCATGTTAAGAGCAACCTTTCCTTGTGCTCAACAGCTTCATGAGGCTATCAAACACAGCATTCCACACACACCGTGTGTGTCAAGAGTGGCTCTCAAGCACGGCTCAAGCAGGCTCCTCCTTCCTCTGGTCTGTGACAGAGATGTCCATGGGAGAAGGGAAAACACTCATGCCGCTAGGGACAGCACTCACTTTCCACTGGCAGTTTCTAGATAGTCCCTTTTGGTCAAAGCCCTCCAGAAGGCTGCAGTCTACATTTCTGTGGGTATCCATCCAATGAACCTCCATTCTCTCGGTGCTTGCTGGCACTACCAAGGAGATCGGCTCAGGGTTTACCTTGAGGACAAGAGCACTGCTGCACACTTCACAGCAGGGAGCTCCACCATGCTGAATGGTTGCAGGAATATCAGACAGTTTGGGTGGTGTCCACCAAGCCTCGCAGTGGCCATGGGCATGGTCTAGGAGATGCAGCTTCTTTGAGGCAAGTACTGCACTCCAGACTATCTGCATGTAAGTCTGCAGAGCTGTCTGGACTCCAGGACTTTTTGGAGCATTGCCTCTGCTTCTGGCCCTAAGACTCCTGAATCCTTTTTCACTCCAGTCTTCACAGATGTCTCTTCTCCCTCCAACAAACAGCTTCCCTTGGCTGCCTCCTTCTTCCTGTTGCCTGGATAATTGTCCCCTTGGGCAGCCCACTCACCAAAAATGCCTCCACACAGAGCGCTCCCTCCCTCCTGCACTTTCCACCTTCTGGTGACCAGCAGGGCATGAGTCACATCATGCTGGGAACTATCTCTGCTCAGAAAGCCTGTGCTTCAGCACCCCATCCAGAGATGACTCCCAGAGTGAGGCTTCCCAGCAAGAGGGTCATGCGTGGAAGGACATACATATGTATGACTATACATATCCTTGCAGGTGTGACCAGGGGAGGGAAGATGTAATGGACCACGCAGTGTAAGGGACAGCCAGCTCCAGCATCATCTGAACACAAACCCAGTCTTGGTCCAAATTTTTCTCCATCCTCTTGGATATTCTCTGCTTCACCTTCCCTTGTGAACCCCCTCAAACATGGGGCCCCCCTGCTCATACAACAAATGCCCACCAGTGAGTCAAACACCTGTGGCTGGTAGATGATAAAGACACAACAGATCAAAGCAAAGGGCACCGAAGCTACAAAAAATATACAGGCTTAAAAATACTGCCAACCACTGCAAATCTTTTTTATGTTGTCAGACACAAGGAGCTCGAGGGGCCTCACACAGAGGCTGCTGGCAAGACTTAAGCCCAGACTGTCGGCCCAGCCTGCGGGGACGGCGTGCCCCGGCACTGGGAGCGGAGGAGGCCGCGCACACAGGCCAGGCCTCCTCACCAGGGCCACGGGGCAGAGCACACGGCGGGCCCAGCTCGCTGAGAGCCCTGCGCAGCACCCACAGCCCTTAGACAACAATATCTTCACACAAGCCATGCTTATTCACAGGAGCCAGCGCTGCTTGGACACAAATTTTAACGCTGAGGTTATGTCTATGCTGCTGAGCAGATAAGCTCACGGTTTCACAGCAAGCCATGCCTTCTGACCCGTCCAAGAAAAACAGGGCACACGAGGGGATATTTCCAGCCCCAGGAGCACCTTTGTTCCTGGGCAGGCCTTCCCCAGCGGGGCCACCCTGGAGCCTGTCCAGTTTGGGCACTCTCCTGCATGCAAGTCTGCAGGAAAATAGCCCAAGAAGAACAGGCTATGTTGTGATCTGGCCTTTAAGGGCACTGAGAAGCAAAAAGTGACTTCACAGCATTGAGATACTTGGCAGAAGTAAGGAAAAATAAGCACCAGTTCCTCAGGACGTGCCCACCCCCTTTTCATTAAGAAGTCTCTGTTATCACAACATACAAAGTTATAGTTGGGACAAACTGTTCCACAAAGATAAAACCAAAGATGGTGGGAAATCCTACTCTGTCAGGATCCCCTCTTGGTGCCCACATCCAGCAGCTCCTCCATTGCCCAGAGCTACCACTGCGATTGCCTCAGGCTAGAGACAGCCCTCTATAGATGTCGAAGACATAGCAGATGCTCTTCTTTCCATCTGTGGAAGATAAATCCATATAATAATGGATTGCCCCAGCACAGCCCACGGACAAGACTCTGCTCCAGTGAATCCTTCCAGCAACACTGCCCTGGGCCTCTTCTTTTCTCCACACTGCTGTGCAGTGGCGGCAGACACCGAGGTGCAGGGTGATGGAGCCTGGTGGCAGGACACCTGCCTCAGCCCCACACAGCCCCAGGCCCTGGCAGCCCGGCTCACACTGCAGGAGGCAGCTCAGCACCGGTGCAAACCCAGGTGCAGTTGGGAAGACACCAGCTTGGCGCTCCCAGGACCAAGCAGCCAAGGTCTGAATCACAGAATCACAGAATATTCAAGGTTGGAAGGGACCTCTAGAGATCATCTAGTCCAACCTTCCCACACAAGCAGGGCCACCTAAAGCATGTGGCACAGGGCGGCATCCAGGTGGGTTTTGAAGACCTCCAGAGAAGGAAACTCCACAGCCTCCCTGGGCAGCCTGTGCCAGGGCTTTGTCACCCTCACAGTAAAGAAGTTCCTCCTCACCTGGAGATGGAACTTCCTGTGCTCCAGCTTGTGCCCATAACCCCTCGTCCTATCTCTGGCCACCACTGCGAAGAGCTTGGCCCGATCTGGATGAGATGGCGCCTCATGGATGAGCTGGGGGCAGGAAAGGGTAGAGTTGAGCTAATGGTTGAGCTAAATCCAAGCTCACAGCTGTAGCAATCCATGAACCACCATAAAAAAAGAAACAAAAAGTACTTGGTCCTACAGTTGCTTGGTTGCCCTTTAGACCTTTCCTCTGGTTTGGACCACTCATGTGTCTGCTTTTCTGCTTTCTGTCCTTGGCCTACACATGCTATGAACTTCATTCTCCCTCTGACCCTCACACATATACTGAACAATACAGCGCAGCCCCTTCATTTCCACCAAGTTTTTATTCCAGGGAAATTATCCTTTGGCTTTGTCTGAGAGCTTGTAGTTAGGTTTGTGGTCCCTAGGTACCTCTTCCATTTTACACCAACTGACCAGTTTAGTAAGATGAGGTCTCCACATGCATTAATACAACACAGCACAGGTTTTCCTACTGCTTAAATGCAAGATATGAGTTTAAAAAAAAAAAAGTGAAAGTCTTGAAATAAGCATTGCTATCTTCCTTTTGGCCAAAAGATGAGTTGGCTTGCATGATTCAAAAGGAACATGATTCAGGAAAGGAAACATATGTGCCTAGAAAAGAAGAAAGAAGGTTGGAGTAAAAACTTCATGATCTCATTTGGACTAGCTTATCTGAATTACTGCCCTGGAAAGCAGAAAGTCTCTGCTACTGAATCTAAGGGGAAAAAACATCTACACATTTAAGCAGAATTTGCCAGAAAAAATGAAAAGAGAGGAGAGGAGAGGAGAGGAGAGGAGAGGAGAGGAGAGGAGAGGAGAGGAGAGGAGAGGAGAGGAGAGGA
>JAVCKT010033155.1:0-21101 GCA_032273925.1 Rhynchotus rufescens
TATCTTGCCGAAATCAAACAATTAGAAAGACGCTATTGTTTTGTGACTTCTTTCCCTGTGAGATCAACTCTATCCCTGTGGACGCGCTGCCGAAGTCTCAGCTCAGCACAACTGAGCGGCAGCTGCTCGACTATAAACCAGAAGGAGCAGCTCTCTGGCAAAGCACTCCCTGTGCAGGGGCTCCTGCTTGGAAATGTGCTCCTTTCACTCCTTCCAGCTCCCTGGAATCCAGACCTATTGGAACAACCTTACCTAAGTAATCCTACCTGAAGAATAATTCCAGGTATAACAGGTGATAGTTCAAACTGGTATCAATCTCACTGATGCTAGTAATCCTAGCGACTGCCCAAATTACTGGAACCATACATATATATATATATATATATAAAAAAAATGTATGTTTTATATATATAATATGTAAATATATATACTATATATAAATATATATTATATTATCTATTATATATAAAATATATAATGTATATATTATATATACTATATATAAAATATATAGTATATTTTGTGTGTGTGTGTGTGTGTGTGTGTGTGTGTGTGTGTGTGTGTATAAAAGTAAATTGAGACAATGTGCATTGTTACTCCAGGGCCAGTGGCAGCTCAAAAGAAAGGGGATGAACAACCTCTACACTGCATTAATTACCATGAAGACAAGACTCTTTTTAAAACCTCCTTCCTAATGAGCGAATACTAATTGGGAAGATATCAGCGAGA
Source organism: Rhynchotus rufescens (assembly GCA_032273925.1). Lineage (NCBI taxonomy): Eukaryota > Metazoa > Chordata > Aves > Tinamiformes > Tinamidae > Rhynchotus > Rhynchotus rufescens. Next base: position 730 of record JAVCKT010033155.1, read on the forward strand.
ATAAAAACATGCAGGCATTTCACAGGAAGTTCTGTGCTTGCATTACTACACAAAATAAAAATAGAGTATCATTAACTGCCTTAATTAAGAAGTTGTATCATACCATTTCATCCACTGTGGTTATGTTCAGAACTGAGAAAAAGTATTTGGAGATGAGAACATGAGTAGCAGAAGTGTAAGCTCCTACTACTCCAGAGCTGATAAGCAAGTGTTACTTGAAATACGCTAATTGCAGATGACATATAACGACGTATTTTTCACTTTGCTATCGTTCTGCCATGTGATTTAATCCCTTTTGCCATCTGCTTTAAACAAATGTCAGTGTTATTCCCAAGAGGAAAAAAATACTTCCTCTATGATTCACTTCCACCAAGTGTCCCACAGACACTGATGTCTTATGGCAGAGCATGAAACTCCGTGTTCTGTGGTAGGAAGAGCAGGCAAATGTGCTGTTACCAGTTGCAGAGCTAAGGAAGATCCCACTCATTCTACTAAATCAAGGTTATTTTGGACCTGTAAGATACAAGTGCAGCTGATATGCAGCTACACTGCCTAATGTTTCCATCTCATTTTATTTTTACTACCATCTATGTTGACCACTGCATGAGCTCTGCACAAACCTACACAGTCACCCATACCAACAGCAGAAAGAAGATACCAGTCACAGAATGGACAACCTCCCAAGCTGGAATTAAATGGGTGTTCTCAATTTGACATCTAATCAATTAAAAAGATCAAGCTGAAAGTAGCTTAAAATTTCAGATCTGCCCATTATCATGTTATCCTCTGTTTTTAAGCAATTTCTTTCCTTTCCCAGGTAAAAGAGCAATAGGGAGAATTCATTTATTGTGCTAGGTGAATAGTAAAAATGGTAACATTGGCACTACTGAAAAAAAGTGCTGTGAAACACACTGGGTAAATAAACCCAAAATATGTGCAGAAGCATCTTTGCATACTGTTCTGCAGTGATAAGGGGTCTGCAGCTGGCTACAAGGATGTAAGGATGCTGTTTCAAACAGGGGACATGTTAAGTGTATAATGTATTGGGTATAATTATGTTTTTGTTCAGAAGACAAGCGAGTCAGATGTATTCAAAAGGAGTTTATACAGCATTAATATTAAAAGAAAAAAAGAAAAGAAAATTGGCAATGGTCAAATATGCCAAGCTGCAATGACCTTTTTGTACCTGTTACTCATTATTTAACAGGTTCCAACTGATGAAAGACACTTTATTCAACAAAGCCCTCAATATGGGATCCCATTAACCACCTCCAGCGCTGGCAGCAATAACTGTGTTTATTTGAATAAGGCCCTAAGTTGCTGAGACTTAGGCACTTGCCAAAATCCTTTGCTGAGCTGGAACCAGCTTATGCATTTTCAGATGGCTTTTAATGCTCCAAAGCATATTCCACATGATTTTTATCACACTTGCTTTACATTCTATAGCTCTTCTGATATACAAGAGACTTGTCTTACATAAATGCAATGAGAAAAAAGCCAGGCTCATATGCTGCCTTTCTCAGCTCCCCTGATGCAAACATATGCAGAGAGTTTCATATAGTATCATTAGGTCCAGTGCTAAGGCTGCTCAGAAATAATGTGCTGTTCTAGACCTTATATTAAACATTATCAATAGGAAACTAAACCAAATGAATCTGATCTACAGTTTTTAGAACAAGGTAACAGAACAACTAGCATTTATCTGCCTCCAGGAACAGAAAATGTTATGAAAATAACATTAAAAAAAAACAAACAAAAATGATACATGTTGTTTCCTTTTTTTTCTATCATGAATTAAGTATTTTATATCTCTCTAAGAACCACACTATGTAATGAAAATGGCTCTGAATAGATTCCTTTGCCAAAATCAAACCATCTCACTTGCTAATATGCATATATTCACAAATTTCCATCCTTAAGGAAAAGACAGAACCAAATAGAGCCCTACTTTTTCCTACTTTTTCACATTTAGCTGTCCACAGAGATCAGATTTTTTGATATGTTCCCAGTCCAAATTTAAACTGCATTTTTCATTAAAACAAGTGCAAGGATCCTTCATGCTAACATTACAAATGTTTGAAAAAAAAAAAATCTCACAACCAAGTTTCAGTGCAGTTTTTCAGATCTATCACCATTTCTATAGCTACAACATCTGAATAACAAAAACAAAAGGCAGCAGGCATTGCAACGCTGTTCACTTCAAAGCTTAAAAGAATTGAAATTGCATGGATTCCTAAAATCAAAGAGGTGAATCCACAGGTAAATCCTTAGGCATCACTCTGGCTAGTTAACCTGACATGTCAATTAAATGCAAGATGTAATTTATTCAATTCTCAGTCTAGTCTGACATAAAACCTATATTTCCCCTGATTCCTAATTAGCTAAAGTAGTTGTCTTCTTTCATGCAGATAATTTCATAACCATTAGTGTAAAGCATTAACACATTTTTCTTTCAATCATATTTTCCTCCCGTTGACTGACACACCTTCTCTAGTGAGTGTACTTGTGCCAGTTTCTGCTTTGTGGGAAATTGCCCCAAGGTCTTTAGCAAAGTTCCCTCCCATACACATAAAACGATGATATATAATCATGATGCTAGCCGTGTGAAGAGACATATGTCTTACTTAGAAAATATGAATGGAAAATTATGCACTGGAGGAATGTAGCTATTTCCATTTGGGTATATTTATGAAGTAAGTTGTATACTTCTTAATATACAGTAGAATGCAGCATGATTAACTCCTTGGCAACAGGAACAGGTAGTGTTTTTAGTTAATAAATTATTTTTAGTTTTTAGTTAATAAATAATTTAAGCGTTTTTTGTGTGTGTTTTTTGTTAGACAGATTCGACTTCTTATAGCATGCCTAATAATTCAAGGAAAATTAATCAAAGGCAAGAAATTCCCTGCACGAATACCATGCATACAAAACTTAGTATGTGCAAAATTTGGTCACATACAAGATATGCACATTTCTATTATGTGTTTTGTAATTCTATTTTGACTTATTTAGGAGTAATTTTACAAACTGCATTACGGAACTTCACACCCAGAGCTCACTGAAAAATGCAGAAAGATGTCATGAAACTTTTGTCAGTGCAAGAGTATGAAAAGCTTCAGCTCGGTCTCAGCCTCTTCCTGGTGTGTCTCATTGCATCCCTAACAGCTTTCCTTCACAGTGTTCACAACTGTCCTTATTCTGCAGAGGAATAAGGAAAGAGAAGGCACAAAGTCAGAAATGTTCTTGGCTCTGCTAAAGTCTCTGGGGAAAAATATGTCCACAAAAACACCACCACAATGGAACCTGCTTCCTTGTCCGAAACATTCACACTGTCCTGCCTGATTCCTATGGCTTAAGAACAACTGACTGGCTTCCCTTCCATGCGTGGAGCCATTTGCTAGAAGAGGCTCTCCTCAGATGCCATCTGTCTTTTGGGGGAAGTTCTCCTCATTCCCTGCTCCCCAGAACTTAGCCTAGTTTTCGAGAGTTCAAAAACTGAGAGATTTTGAGATTTCGACCATCCTGTTGCTCTAGCTCCGGGCAGGCTTTGCAGCCAGGGTTGCTCTGAGGCCTAGGCTGAAGCAGAGGCTCCGACAGCAGCTGAACGCAGCGCTGGCCTCTTGTCAGCCTCATGTAGGCGAAGGGCATCTCCACATTCAGAAGCTCCAGGACCTTATCGCAGAATCAGCACCATTAAATCATGCAAGCCAGTTTAATTAAGCCAGGCTCTCTCATGTGGGCTCAGTACACAGTATCCTGGTTAGCTTGTATGTGAACCTTTGCCAGTGCAAGCTAATCCACTTTGGAGAGGTTGAAACCCACGTATGTGTTTCCTTTTCAAATTTGCACTAGCTTAGCTAGCCTATTACTAAAGTGGCAGCTTCAGTCAAACCTGAACAGGTTTCACCAGACTGATTATTTAGGCATTTTTAGAAATATTAATCTCTTTTACTAATCAGCTTGGTTTGCTGATTGGGGTGATGAGTCTAGGCTGCCCTACCTTTGATTATAAAATGCTATTTTGGCAATCTGTGTACTGGGAATTACGTTGCTCTAGTAAGACTGTAGTAGATGCCTATTTAGCATATTACCAAGACTATTAAGAAACTAGTTCTTTAATCAAGGACTTTTTTTTATTTATTTCAACTACAATTCAATAGCTACTAGAAAGGCAAGAGCCTGGGCCTTGGAGTGCTGACTTCCCTTGTGTGACAAGGATCCCAAAGGAAGTTGTATGTGACAAGGATCCCAAAGGAAGTTATATGTGACAGCCTGGCCAGATCACTTGGAGTATTACACCAAAAGTGCAGGATAGTCCCCAATGGCTCTCAGATGTTGTGTATTTATATGCTGCTCTACATCTCTGACCATAATGCAAGAATGAGGATACCAAGTAAGATCAGAACTAGCACTATGCAACATGAGAAAGAAAAGATAGATACTTTATAGAGCATAGTATCAGCATTTCTGTAAATTCCTTTCTTAGCATGTTTGTGAGGGATTTTCCAATGCGTTGTGCAGGGCTCAAATACAAGCCACTTTCTACTCTGTTTGGTAGCCACAATCAAAAACCACAACAGACTCCACATCACTTTTGAGATTCTGGCAAAATACAGAAAACAAACAAACAAAAAATGATAAGGCAGTAAGAACTATACTTGCAGTTGACTACTTATTGTTAAAAATATTATCCTTTAGAAGTGACGTCATTTTCTTTTCACAACAACAGACTCTTTCAAGGTACTCTCAGTTCATTCTCAATGAAGAGAATGGTCTTCAAGCACAGAATATCCCTTCTAGTGGTAAACGCAAAGCTATTCTAACTTGGAACTGTGAAGCAACACACATGTTTTAGAGCAGTCAGTAAAATGCAAATGTTAAGGCAAAACAACAACAACAAAAAAAACCAACAAACATACCAAAAAACATAAACCAATGGGAAAGGATCTGGAGAAAGTGGTATTCCGAAAACCTTTATGCAGACAGCGATGAGATATATTGCTGGCAAAAGCTTACTGTATTTTTGTTTTCTTCTGTCTTTGACAAGCACAACAAAGGGGCATACAATTGTTTCAGAAAAATCTCCTGCTTCCACTGCTGCCAAGTTTCCCTGGTTGCTAGAACTAATCATTTGGAGAGGTGGCACATTGCCCGTACTACCTGTTAAATAATAAAGGATTAATTACCATTATTAAATGCATCCTTGTTGCTTTTGCAGGAGAAAGACACCTGCTGGTAAGGACCAGAGGGTTTCCAGAGTTCATTGGTCAGTGTTGGCTGACAGGAAGTGTCCATTCTGAGGTGCACCTGATTTTCACTAGTCCTTGCTGTATCAGAATTTGAGCTGTTCAGCCCATACACACCATCCTCATAAACTAGAGAAGAATCTGATCTGTTGAGACCGCTTAGAGACATATGTACTACAGCTTCATTTAAGTAGAAGGAATTTTCACCATGTAAGCTGTCTGAAGAATTACGTCCCATTATCTGCAGAAGAAAAAAAAATGCAAGAAAACAGCATTTTCAACTTTGTCCAGCTTCAGAAGACTCCTCCTACCAGGATAAGCTAAAATGACAGAAAAAAATGAAGATTCATAATAGATTGCCACTTACATTCCAAGACAATAAAACTAAGGTTGTATGCTCAGGAATAAAACCACCATAATCTAGAATATTTTACCTTAGCCTCTCTCAAAACACAGGAAACGTAGCCAAAGCAGCCAGATAGCAAACAACAAAGGGCTGATACCAGAGCGGTAATGCTCCTATTCCTTTTAAAAAGTTGATGTTTTGCCCTGTAGTTCAGTTAGGGACCACTTCACACATGCAAGTCTGTGTACACTGGAATCCAAAGATAATACTGCACCTCATATAGACATGGGAATGTAAGCAATAGGACAGAGCTGGTAAACATCATTCTGCAACTTGCACATGGCCCTTGAGGGCTGAAAATGCAACCCCTGTAAAGACTCCCCACATGCAGATATTTATCAAGGTTATGCTCATGGAAAAGCAGGAGCAGAAGCCATCAGTGGCTCCAATTCCTGTACAAACTAGTGAACTTATAGCTGAGTGTAACTGTGAAAATACAGGCCTGGGAGTACTGACTGACTGGACTACCACTCAGCTAGCTCTCTGCTGCTGCAAAACTGTGACAGTGGAAAATGTCATAGAGGATCCCAAAGAGATCTCCCCAAAGAGAAGATTCCAAACACAGAAGATCCCAAGAATTGACCTGCATTAAATGCCATGAAGTTTACTTGAAATAAAAATCTAAGTAGTCTTACAAATGGAATACCAGATTGAGAATCATTTAATGTTTGTGGCTCTTTAAACATTTCATTACTTTGGTTCTTGATCTGTGAAATACTGGTCATCCCTGCATAAGGCTACCATCCTTCAAAACCCTGCTACCATCCGTCAAAACTCCTCTCCCACCAGAATTTCCAATGTTTGGATCAGAGATCTTTCAATATATGGAAAATCAAAGTAAAAACGTTTTGATTTTCAGGCATTTTAAAGAACAGTAATGGAAATCAAGGTATTATTTACCGGTGCAGGGCCTGGAGCCCAAGGCTCACCTGAGCAGGTGAACACCCAATCAGCCCGACCAGTGAGTTCAATCAGCTTCTCTTCTTCAGCCTCAGCTTCAAAACAAGTTGATGATTTTTACTATTAAATCTTAAACCTTTAAGCTGATCTAAATTACATCAGCTCCTAATGACCATGCTTAGGCAATTCTATTCCTAAGGGTGTTGGGATGAAGCACAAAGCAGCCACACTCCACCCTCTTCCTCCAAGAGGCTGACTCTTGCAGGGGAAGCACGCAAAGGGGCTGATATATAAGCTCTACAGCAGCCAGGAATTTCCCATTCCTGGAGAAAGTCTCTCACTAGAAAGAGTGCTGTCATCCAGAAATAAGGACAGTGGCAGAAGACTCTTGATAAAGACTTTAAGCAGCAAAAACGTAACAATGATTTAGCTTTCCTCTAAAAAGTGAGAGTAGGGTGTCTCTTGCCAGGGGGAAACAAACGTTTGCCCCTATTACTTGGTGGTAAAGCAGAATAAAACATAGATTCTGCCAGTTACAATTTCCATGTCCTCAATTTAATACTCATAGGTCTGAGTATGATTTCTGCCTGTGGATACTGCTGAACCTCAAGCTTCCCACACACTCATTAAGTTACCAACGCACAAACAAGACGGCTCTCAAAACCCCAGACCTACTAGTCTCTTCTTCAGTGTAAGCTTCTACAGCTCTGGAGTTCAAGATCTAATTATGGTGGGGGAATATATACCTCGTGGTTCCCTGAGGATGAAAATAGGCCGCTTTGACGATTGTGCTTCCAGTGCCAGAGGAGCTTCTGCTGCATTTTCACACTGTTTTTTTCCTTCTCCACCATTTGCTGGCCCTCCTGGAGCCTTTGCAGGCTCTGCTGGTACTCCTGCAGCTGCAGCTCCAGGCCCTCGCGGCTCCGCTCAAGCAGCTCCTCTTGGCAGCCGCATTCCCTCTCCCGCTGCTCCAGCCGGCTCTCCCTCGCCTCCTGCTCCCGCTGCCGCTGCTCGCATTCCCGGGACCAGCGCTGCTGCTCCTGCTGAAACTGCTGCTTAAGCTTGTGTACGTTTGCCAGCTCCTCCCTTTGTTTTCCCATATTCCGGTATTTTTCTTGTTCCTGGAGGAAGTTTACCCGAGAACTGTGACCCCGACCGGTCTTCTCGTTCTCTTGCAGGAGTAACTTATGGAGCTCTCGATGGCTGTCCTGGATTGTTAATGCTGCCTAGTCACAACAAAATCAATTGCAAATATTTAATACTAGCCTTTATCTGGTTTCGCATTTTTACATACAAACACCATATAAAAACATTTTATCTTCCCTTAATATCAATGTTAATGCTTTTTTGGAGTTTGTTCATCATGCAAGTCGAGATTTCTGTGTTCATGTCCATATTAAGAGATGTTTCTAAAAGCACTCAACCATTTCAAGCACTTTTAACAGTGCCCCTGGTTTGCACTTAGTACTTATTTTTGTAATGCTCATGCTACAGCTGTGCCTACACATTTCAGTTACAGTTGGGGTCCTGTTCTATCAGATGCTGTTCAGTCATGCAAGAACACAGCACCTTTTATAGTTAAAGAGAACATTAAGGCAATGGTCTAGTAGATGGGAATTCTGGGCTTAAACCTTCTCTGCTATGGGTTGCCTGCCTGACCTTGGATGAGGGCAGAGGCCAGATCTATGCTAAGAATGGGGAAAACTATGGAGAAAACTGCATGGTTTCAAGTATGGCTTGCACTCCAACCCTCACATTTTCTTTGCTCACCTGCCCCGTGTAGTCTTATTAATATCAGTGCTACCTGCCCACCTAGCCATGTCATCAGCACTGCTACACACACTCGAGGTATCTGTGCCAGCAGAAATATGGAGTATAGTCAGAGTTTTAGTTTTGCTGTTTCAATGGCTTATTTTACAACAGAGATGGGTTTGTTCCATCCTTCACAAAGATGTTGGGATGTTGTTTGCAGTAAAGATTGTGACATCCCCCAATAATACTAACAAAAAAAAGAGCTGGGATTAAGAGGAAAAACAATACAAAAAAGAAAGCCCTACATCTACTGAGGCATTTAATCCATAGCCTATTTCCAAGAGCTGGCATGGGAATCCACTTCAGTAGGCATTCCCAGAAAATTCCCACAACCCAGTTACCCCATGCCTTCCACTCCAGAAAGACTCTTTATGCAATGTGCAGTTCACACATTTCTTGGCTCTTCCCCCAGTATTGGGTCAGCTCCAGTGATTTGTAAACAGGGCAAAGACTTTTTTTCTCTACACCTACGCTGCCAGCATATGCAAATTTTCATGGTCTAAACAATAAGCATGATGCTGATCCTTTTCTATTGCCTTTGGCATTATGTCTTTGTCTGCTTTTTTTTTTTTTTTTTTAATTTTGACTAAACTACAAGCTTTTTATTTTGCTTTTGCATTGTTTCAATCCACTTCTAAACCCAAGATTTTCAGGATTATTATGAAATATGCTAATGTCCAGAAGATCTAAAAAAATCAAACACCCTGAAGTATTTGGAAATAAAACCTTAAAATTGCACTTAAATAAGAAGAATAAGAATGTCCAAACTTGCTATGAAAGAGGCAAAATCCTCTATTACTATGTATGTTCTATAGAACACACAGAGATAAACTGAAATATCTACAGCTGGTTGATTTACAACTATGTGGCAAGTAGTGTTCAGAACAGTCAGGAAACTATTCTAAACAAAATATTTAGTTTTGAACGTTTTGAACTATGATTTGAAAAAGCTCGACGTGAACTGGCATCAGCTCTATATTTAACTTTCTCCCTACATTTTTGGGCTGTATACACATCCTTCTGGAGGCAAGGTGCTTGCTCCAAGCAAACATTAAGTCTTTAAATGAAACACACCTCTGACATACTATAATAATATATGACAAATTACAATTTCTAAAGTAGGGTAAGATTAAAAAAAAACTTAATAGCTAAAATATTAAGGCTCATTACAAAGTTAACAGTGGAGTAGTCACCTGTATGCTGTACAAGAGACGGGTTAAATTCTGGATTGCTTGTACAACCTAGAAAACAAAAGAGAAGGGTTTCCAAAGCTTTAACCACTGTTAACTAAATACTAATAAATGTTAGTACATTCTGTCTGGGGTTTAAATAAACTCACCTCTGTCCCTGTAGATCCTGGGAAACTCATACTTCCACCCTAAAATAAACACATGTTGCTTTAAAAAGTAGTTGTTAACTTTACATTTGTATCTTCTAGGTAATTTTTTCAGTACTGGAGACATTCATATTGCTAATATATGCACTGCTGAGTCAACCCTTTCTGTGGGTACATGAAAAAAGACAGAAGCAGCAACCTATGAAGACTAATAATTCTTCAACACTAGAGTTTCCCTGGAAATCACTAGAGATTCTAAGCACAACTGTAAAAACAAAAATATTTCATCCACAATTTTAATCCTCTTGTGACTAATGCTACACAGAAAAGATATTTCCATTCATGCCTTATTTGACAGTTTCGAAATACAGTAACCAGACTTCTGTATATACAGCAGAGTGGGTTTAGATTACTTATAGTCAGATGAAACAGCTCAAGATTCTTCAAAAATCAAGGCACTAATACAGCAAGAAGCTAACAGAAGTTGTGTTAGCAGGTTATGGTGAATGCCTTAAACGTGCTGTGAGACATTAAGCCAAGGCAGAGTGCCTGCTGTCTCTGAAAAATATACCAGTGTGCTTACTACTGTACATCACAGCCCAGCTTGCTGCTCTCCCCATAGACCCAGATATTTTGTATTTTCCACCCAATTCCCCTTTCCTAAGGACCTTTTCGAATTTATGGGGTGAAGCCACCCATAATCCTTTCAGTATGAAAAACAGCTCCTCTGAGAAAGATAAGGTGGAAAAGTGGAAAAATAAAACACAATCCCTTCTGAGGCTACATTGAAAAGACTTCCTGTATGATTTCTCTTAGCTTTTTTTCAGAGTGGAGGAGGGTTCTGGGAATATTTGCTCTTTCTCACATTCTCCCAAGTTCTCTACTGAGTCTCATTTTCTGTTACAGAGAACAAAACAGCTGCTTTATTTAGCTGTGATAACTGAAAATGAGGATCAAAAAAGCCAAGTCCCAAAATCCACCTGAAAATGCAGCAGCTGGTGCTCACTTTCCCCTTAATCTGTCTGCACTTCCTTCACCCCCTCTTGTTTTCTCTTATCATCTCCCTTCGGTATTTTCTTTCATTTCCCCCACCTGCACCCCCTCTCCCCACTGCACCATGATCCAAACTTTCCCACTCTGCAGCAGGAAGCAGAAGATTCTGTACATTTGCCCCTACACAGCATGAGGACTGAGTCAAGGGAGCGCTGCCTTCCCTTGCGGAGCTGCATGCAAGGAGAAAGAGCAGGAAAAAGAAGGGAGGCAGAGCGAGAGGAAGGACACGCAGGCAGGATGAGGAGGAGCTCGGGTACAAAGCAGAGCCCACACACTCAACAACGTGGCAGGGTCAGCTATTCCCTTTCTTTTATTCTTTGAAACCCTATTTAATTTCAAAGAGGAGATATACAGTGAGATTAAAAGCTCAGTGGGCTTTGATGCTGCAAGGGGCAGCAACTGGCCACCCCAAGCACCTCCACACCAAGCACCCAAGGCTCCTCACAGACACTGGGCAGTGGGACTTGGGGGCTGCATGTGCAACTGGAGCAGGTTTAGCCCAGCTAGATGGGGTGACAAGGCCATGGCAAGCACCAGCACTTCCCCAGCTCTCTCCATGAGCACCTGGTACAAAAGCAGGGGCAGAAGGTGGGGAAGGCAAAGACAAGGACCATGTCCCAGCACTGCCCATTTCAGCTCCTCTGTGGTACCCAGGTAAGTGCGGTCAGCATCCAGCCCCAGGAAAGCTGTGGCTTTCCTTTGGTGTCCTGGCTGCTGCTCTGCAGGCCAGCTGGGCTGAGCCTGGCCCTGCAGAGGCAGCTCGCAGCCCCCAGCAGCACCCCCAGCAGCCCAGGTGCTGCAGGGCACCTCTGCTCTGGAAGCTCCTGTGCCATGTTCGCGTGTCCCTTCTGCCATCTCCTGGCAAGTCGCATCATTACAGAGCACGGAGCGACACGAGGGCTGCCCCAGCGATATACTAAGACAGGCTAACAACTAACCTTGGAAGGGCTTTCTGGAGGTCACTTGTTCCAGGCCACTGCTCAAAGTGAGACCAGCTTCAAAGTAAGATGCCATTGCTCTTTACCTAGTTAAGTCCTGGGAAACTTTACAGATGGAGGTCCTACAACATCCCTCAGCCACCTACCTGTTCCAGTACTGAGCTCTCCTTCCAGGGGGTTTTTTTCTTTTGCATACAGTCCAAATTTCCCCACCATTGATTTCCCCATCATTGATTCTCCTCCTTTCACTGTGCACCTCCGAGAAAGGGTTATGGAGAAGATGGAGCTGGCCCTAATGGCAATGTTTTGGTGTGGAGCCACTGAAACAGTTAACAGGGTAGATCTGAGCCCCTCCATACTCTGCCAGGTTACTGTGCTTCATTTCAGCTTCTGCACTCCCTCACATAGACCTTCTTTTTCTTTTCTTCTTCCTGCCCTCTACTAGCATAGCAGTCTGGTAGGTCATCTGCCGAAGCGAAACATGAGGCGAGGTTAGAGGGAGATAGGTTGTAGGTAGGAGTCTTACAGAAATACCTAGGCAAAACCTGCACTTAGTCAGATTTGATGCACACAGGGTACCTGTTATGATAAATTGCTAGCAAACCTTTTCAAGCAAACTTTGCTTTCTATTTCCAGTCATATATTTTCTTTTTTTTTTTTCTATTTATTCCTTTCCATGGTACTACTACTCCATATAAGGACTCCATTATTATAATGCAGTTTATTTCCACACAACAGTTCAAACTGCTCTTGCTCTAACCCTCTTCTGCTGTTACCTGAAATTTGTCATTCGTAATTCTGCCTCAGTGCCTCTGCTTTTTTTTTTCCTCCTTTACACAGATTTGTTTAAGAATAAAACCTGTTTTTAAGAGTCCATCCTATTTCATATGCTTGTTCTCAGTAGGAAGTTCTCCAGCACCTAAGTTTGCATTAGCTGAGGTCTCTGTCCTTTCATCATCCTGAGAGAAGGGAGAGGTAGTAGAGGGAGTACTATTATCAGCCCCACAAAGATAGATGTATTGAAGGATGACGGCAGAGAACCAGGCCCTCGGCAGCCCGAATAAGTAGTCCTGGTTCCATCAGCCTGTCAGGAAAATTCTTCTGGTTCTGTCTAGGTTTACTTTTTAAAAAAATGATTAATTACAGTGACATTTATTAAACTGTATTATTTGGACTTGGATGAAATGTGTCTATTCTGTGCTTTGGGTTTTGGTAGGAACCTGAACGGCAATTACCCTCCCAGTGCCCAGAGTGGTAAAAGCACCACAGAAAGAGAAAGCATTTACAATACCTTATCGTCAAGACTGGCAACTGCTATTTCCTTTTCAACAGGGCTAGCACTGAGACAGACTTCAGATGATTCTTCATCTCCTTTCATTTCTGCATATAAAAATAACACCCCAATGAAATGCATGAGAAAGGTATCAAAACATGTTCTAAGAACAGAAACAAATGGCATTCCTAGAGCTACTCACAGGAACCTGAAGGTTATATTATGTGGAGCTAGTTAATATATTGTAGAAATGAAAACCATCCACATGGAAGAAAGAATGGCACAGGCAGGACAATCTGGTTTTCCTATCTTAAAAATTGTAAGTATTTCATTTACAAAAGTAATAATCTGTCCATATCACTGAAAATGTTCTGCAGTAATGCTTTCCACAGGACTTCATTTGCATATTTAGTACAATCTATATTAAACTTTTTATATCTGAAGTGATTGGAATGCCAATCCTACTAATCAATTCATTTTCAGGCTTCTCATTACAACTGGCTGACCCAGAAAACTGCCTACATTGCAGCATAGATTTGTATGGAATTGAGCAAAAACTGACCAGAGAGCATCTGGGTATTATGCATGGAGTCAGTATTGCTGACTGCAGACATGTGCTATGGAAAAGCTGTAGTGAATGCAAATATTTATTTCAAGTATCTCTTTAATTATCTATTTATTTCAGTGAAGCCACATGACAACTTACACTATTTTAACATTTGGCAAAGACAATTTTTATTACAATTTTTTTATTGATTCTATCACAGTGTGGAAAAAAAAAAACCTTCCTAAAAGAATTTTTGCATCAATTAGTTTGACATTATGAATACATAGAAGAATTAAGTATTACCATCAGGAAAAGCTTCTAAGATTTCATTAGCATTAGGCCTGTGTTCCAAGCTTAATTCTTCAGTACTTTCCTCTGATGATCTTTCTGTTTCACTCACTTGTGATGACAATATTACAGCAGTTTGGAGACTTTCCACTAGAGAGGGAGACATGAAGAATTAGAGATGCTTTAAGTAGGTGCTTTATGCATTGACGAATGACATAAAATAACAGATTCATTTATGTTGGAAGCCCATTTGGCCCAACCGCCTGTCCAAAGCTTGTCCAACAAGACTGGTCATTCAGGGCTTTGTTCAGATAGATTTATAGTATCTCCACTAGAGGACTAAAGGAGAGAGACGTCACAACTCCGGCAACCTGTTCCAGTATTTGACCACCCTCGTGGTAAGTAACTTTTTCTTTATTTGGAATTACCCATACTCTAGCTTGTGCCTCTTCCTACCACCATGCACCCCCCTTCACCTGCTGGTGATGTTCCTATTAATGCAGCCCATGATGCTGTTTGTTTGGATTTCTTTGCCACCAAGGGTACCTTACTGGCTCGTGTTCAACTAGCTGTCCACCAGAACCTCTAGGTCCATTTCTGCAAAGCTGTTTTCTATCTAGTAAGTGTCCAGCCTGTACCAACACATGGTGTTACTTCATCTAGGCTGCCCAGGGGAGTTCTGGAGTCTTTCTCTGGAGATCTTCCAAACCCTCCTGGGTGCCACTCTGTGTCAGATGCTCTACGTGTCCCTGCTGGAGTAGCGGGGGTTGGACTAGATGATCTCTAGAGATCCCTTCCAACCTTAACCATTCTGTGATTCTGGACTTTATATTTGCCTTTGCAGAACTTTCAGAGTTTTTTTCTCAGCCCATTTTTCTCCACTCTGTAGAGGTTACTGTGAGCAGGAGCCTACCTTCCAGCATGCTGATCACTTTGTGTCACCCCCAAACAACACTGTACTCATCTACTGTTCACTTCTTTAAGGAATGTGTTAAATAACATTGGTCTCAGCATAGATCCTTGTAAGAATTCACTTACAAGTCACTAGTTGTACTTGGCACTGCTGATCATAACCCTCTGAGTCCAGCAGGTCAGACAATTTTCCACCGGATATGCAGTCCATATTTCATTTAGCTCTAAGGATACTACAGCAAACTGTGCCGAAAGTCTTGCTGATGTCAAGGTAAGGAACACAGGTATAGTGCTTTCCCTTCATTGTAAGTAGTTGTCCAGCTGGTCTGGTATAATTTGCTACCGATACATCTACACTGGTTGTTCTCAGTTACCATGTGGTTAGAATTTGCTTCCAGGAGGATCTGTCCTATCACCTTCCCAGGGACTGAGGTGACGCACAGGTCTGAATTTCTTATTATCTATCTTACTTCTTGAAGATGGGTTGCCTTCCAGAAATCAAGAACCTCCTCTGATCACTGCAATCTTTAAAAGATTACAGAGAGCAGTCTCACGCTGGCACTGACCAGCTCCCTAAGCAGCTCTGATTACATCTAACTGACATGTATAACCAATTAGCCTAAATTCTCCCTAATTTTATCCTTAGTTATTATGAAGAAGAGTTCTATAAACTTTGCTAATAGCTTAGGATCCTAGTACTTTTGTACTGGAAAATAATATCTGTGCCTTGCTGTAAATTCACACTGTGCTGAAGAGCCCTGAAATCAAAGACATCACCCACAGCAATACTAGCATGAGAGAAAGTGAAAATTAGAAGTGGGAAGAATTAACTGTGTGTTTATAGGCATCTTTTTAGGCTATTAAAATTACATCTACCATCTCATCTGCTTAGAGAATAATATTTTAAGTGCTCTCTGACTTAATAATAATGAGGATGACCCTTGCTTCTTTATAGGTTGAAATGTCATTATTTAGCCCATTCCTATTTTTACTGTCAGTGATGCCTAATTTTTGTACAACTGACTTTGTGAAATGTGGAGTTCAGAGCTCTTTGAGGTCACAGGAAGGCTTTCAAAGCACAAGGCCCATGCTGGGTATTTCTTAGTATAACAAGGCTCTTTCTAGTTGAGTTTAACAGGAGTTTAGTTAAACTTCCAGTAGGATATGACAACCACAAATGTAATTCCCCTCATTCCTTCAGAGGACAGCACTGCAGACAGGGCAATGCTTCCTGCTAGAGGGTATTCCAAAAAAAAGCACAGCTCCTAGAGCAACTGTGGCAGGTCTTTACGGCACATGTGCCAATATCATTTGCAGTTTTGGTCTGTATGTGACCCTACATTATTCTGATATGTCACCAACTAACCAAAGATCAGGGACAATACCAATACAATAATGTACTGCATCCTGTAATGTACTTCACAAGGCTATATTGCAAGGATACCATCTAATTAAACACTTCTGAGATGCAATCTGGCACCACAGCCAGCCATGTTTACATATGGCATTATGCATCAAACATTATCCTTATCTTATAACCTGACAGGTCCTATCTCATGCATCTAAGAAGTATAAACTGAGAATCTTCCCTTCAATGTCTTGGTGCCATGTTTTGACAGTGCCAAGCTTTTGAGACTTGACAGAATCACAAGACAGGGCTGTACTTGATACCTTGAAGTATCTACCCACTCACAGAGAAGGAAACATTTCAGTTTTCCTATGCAAACTCACCTTCCCTGAGGGCTGCTGCCAGCAGTGAAGCAGCCTGTGGAGTTTCTCCAGAATCAGGTTTGATAAGAAGGTGAGGTTCTACATGAACATCCTCAAACCCACTCATATCTCCCAGTTCTGCATAGATACGCAACTTGTCTTCCAAAGAACTGCAGATCTGCTGGTCCTGGTTACTCAATGATTCTGTGAACAGAAATGGAACACTGTTAACATTTCCCATCCTGCAGGAAGAGCACATTTCCCACTCATCCTTCTAATCCTTATGCCACACAGATACTGCTAACTCAAGTTAGGCAATAGAAAGACCGAGTTGCACAATGCCTTTGGTAGCCAGGAACCAAATTCAACCCACAGTCAGACCTGATGAAAGCTGGCACAGAGAGCCAGGCCAGTGCCATGCCCTGATGAGGCAGCCTTGGCTGCACTCTGGAGCCACCTCCTACTGCACTGGGAACGAGTCATGCTAGAAAAGCACCTGGCTCAGGCTGCTGGAAGAAGTGCTGATTAAGTGCATCGGCATCAGGGAAAAACACCAGCTCACAGTTGAGGATGTCCCTCCTGTGGCTGTCTCAAGGAAGGACATCACTTGCACTTCTCTCATCTAGGCAATAGAAAGATTTGCAAACTGAGTGTAGGGGAGCCAAAGAAGCTATAGTTATCCCTATTAGTTACATTTTCAGATTAAAACCAAGTAGCACAAGGTGCCAGCGCCAAAACCATCACTAAGCCATTCAGTCAATGAAGATCTGAGCTATTTCTGCAGATAGGAAATTATACCAGCTTAATGTTAACCTTGCATATCCAGATCTTGTTTTAAAGGTATCCATTGTTTACTTTTTCTTTTGTGCTGTCTGTTATGTAGCAAGAGCATCAAGTGCTTGGACAAATATTCTCTTTCAGGAAACTGAAACCACATATCATCTACCCTGTGAATTCTACCTATCATTCTGAACCCACCAGCCAGTACATGTGGTGTTATTCATTCATTCTGAATGCTCTGGACATGGGAGCTCTGAGAGCAGAAGTGTTACCTTGACACTTCTGAATCCTGGATGCTTTGGCTTCAGCAATGCGTCGGTCCTCATCAGATTCACTCATTTTTCCTTCTTCTTCTTCTTCTGGACAGCTTTAGAGATAAAAGACAAGCAAAGATGCAAAAAGCAAAATTTGCACACGTCATATATTAATCTTCAGTAAAGTACTGCACTCATAGAAAACAAAAAGCGTTAATCCCAACTTCTACAATCTACAAGCAAGCCATTTGTCTGCTTCTTTAAAAACAGTAACAAGATATAGATACCAGACTGAAGAATTCCTTTTAATTACACCAAAACTGCATTAGGCAGTGAATTGACACCTGGCCATCCTATAAGCTTACTGTGCTTATCATTCCCCTGGCCCCAGGAGGAGCAGAGCTCTCCCTGCCATTCCTAAGGAAGCAATGCCAAAGTAACAAGCCATTTTCTGAAGTGGCAAGGAATTTCCCTGAAAGGAGCTTGTGGATAGCTGCACAACTCAGAAAAGGGCCTCCAGTGTGAAAGCAAAGGTAAGGGAAACGTAAAATTGCTGATAAAGACATCTAATGGGGAGAGAGAAGGATCTACTGATTCAGTGGGAAAGCACAGCTACCACTGGAAATTTGGCAGAACTGATCCTGAGGTTTTGAGGTTTGTGAATCCTGAGCTCAGAGAAAAGTCCAGCCTCACAGAACGGATCCACTGCACAGAGCACACTGCCAGGAATATCCAAATCCTACCTTGAGGCTACCAGACCTTGTGCCTGCTTTCGCCTAGCAGAATGAAAACCAGAAGCCTTTTCCTCTACCTTTCCACTGCATCTTGAATATGCCTCATCCAGCTGTTACGTTCCTCTTTGGAATTGGTGTGAACCTCATACATCTCAGGCCCTGCAGATGAAGCGCTAATCAGAAACATCCCCCTTTCTTCGTTGGCTACTTCTCTTACTATGAGCTTCTGAAGGGAGATAACTGAAGGCTTCTGGTCCTAGTGAAAAGAGTCACAGCACATACAGAAAAAAAAATTAGAAAAGACTTCACAAAAATCTCTTAGAAAGAAGCACAGTCTTAAAAGAACATGATTTTTCAGTTAATTGGACTAACTGTAGTCTTGCCACTTATAGCAAGTGGGAAGTATATTATACTACAGTATAGCAATACCTATGCCTGTTAGGCAAGTGTAAAGCTATAAGCTTAAGAATTCAGGCTTTTTTAAAAAAATGTTTTGAATGATGCTTCACGGTGTTCATAACGAGTAAAGCATTGGGTACATCCTAAATTACAAATTCCTGAAGCTCAATGGACTGAAGCTCTATATTTACATAACTTGTTTGGAAATTTTTATCCAAGACCTTTCATGTATTTCATGTTTATGACTACATTTTCAGTTAAAATAAAACTTTAGTTTTGTTTTACAGAACTGGAAGTTAGAATTTATTTTAGATAATTCAGAGAATTGGCTCTGCCTCGTATCTTCATAATCAGATGAGACATGTACCTAAAAACCCTAATCATCCTGCTATTTTCATCCCTCTGCTTCAAAATGTTATTTAATTTGGAAAATAAGCTTTATTTTCCATAGACAGGCATATTTGTGTTTTGAATGCATTACCAAGATTAAGAGAATAAACATTGTGTGAGAATAACCTGAAAAATGATCCATCTTTTGAGAAATACACAAATAAACATCTAATGTATATATTTTAAAAGCTGATGATATACTTACAACAGCTGCAAAGACATATTTTTGGTCTTTTTCTTGTAAAAACAGCAGCATGTCAGTTAGAAGCAGAGCTAAAATGTCTTCAAAGGACAGAAAGAAAGGAGTGTTTTTTAACAAAAGGTATTACAGTTGTAGTTTCAGTAGTATATATGTAGCCTTTTATATCTGAAGAGGGAGAGAGCCTGATCCATAAATATCCCATAGAATTCTACAGTAAACTAAACAGGAAATATCTGCATGACACTATGGCCTGCACAAAGCAACTGCAAGCCCTCACTGTGTATCTCCTGGGAAAGACAACATTTCCTGCTACCCACCCTCCAGCAGCAGCACTGCAGATTTCAATGGAGTTTCTGGCCCAGGGGAAGAAGAAACACTCCCCGATATGTCAGCACAACTTCCCCAGGCCGCGTGCAGGCAGTGGGGCAAAAACTACCCCCACATAAATCTTATTTTGCCTGTGCAATATATACTCATAGCACAATGCAATACTGATGAAAGCACTTCTGGAATAACTATGAGGAGATTAATTTTAGAAAGCAGTACAGTATTAAATATAAATAAGCTCAAACAAACAAACAATTAACCCAACATGTGATTATGCACTGAAAATCAAATTCTGGGCTTGAACATAAAAATCAGGCTCCAGTCATATTTGGCTTCAGCTTTTGTTTTCCTCTGAAGACATGACAGTACTACTAAAGAATAGCACATAATTTTTTATGTAATACTTTTAATAGCCAATACTGCAAACAATATAAACATACAAGTCAAGAATCTATGCTAAAGAATGAAACTGCAAACTCCAGGAACTAAAAGGAAGGAGCTAAGTGGAAAATACTAGTGTTGAATGCAAAAAGCTCATCTCATCCCAAGCTTTGGCTGAAGGCCTTTCTTATCCAGACAGCACACTAGCCACAATATAAGAGTGGCAGCTTCTAGTATCACAGGTCCAGCAACTCGTAACACATTGGCAATATAAATACTTAACAAATTCAAGTTTGCAGCATACTGTCATAATATACTTCCTTTCAAACTTGTATCTCAAATCATCTAATCTTTATATGTAAATTGCAAATAAAAAGTTAAAATACTTTACTGCTAGGATGCAATACCTTTGAAACGTCCAGTAGCTGTTTTCCAGTACACTAAACCTTCATGAAGAAGTATCCTCTCTTTCCTCATCAAGTCC
>JAVCKT010033156.1:0-10308 GCA_032273925.1 Rhynchotus rufescens
ATAAACCCACCCAAACGGGCTCCCCCCGCCCTGGAGAAGCCGCAAAAGTGAAAATGGGGATATATGGATAGAGGGAGAAAAATTCCCAGCGAAGCTGCCGCAGGAGGGGGATGGATGGAGGCGACGCTCTTCCCGCGGCGGCTCCTGGGGGCGGCGGGAGGGCAGATGCCGGCGGAGCGGGAGCGGGAGCGGGAGCGGGAACGGGAGCGGGAGCGGAGGGGCCGCGGGCGCTGCTGCGCGTGGCGCCTGCGTGCGGGGGGCCGGGCGTCCCCGCCGCGCGTCCCGCCGCGCGCCCGGCCCTCCGGCTTCCCGGCGCCTTCCCGGCGGGAGCCCGCGGCCTTCCCGGCGCTCACGCCGCTCCCGGGAATTGGGGGGTCCTTAGCAGCCCCCCTATCCCACCCCCTCCTCCCTTTGCTGCATCCCCGGCGCCGGTTTCCATAGCAACGGCGGGCAGCAGCACCCGCGCATCCCGGTGCTCCGGAAATTTTCCGCCGGGAAGCGAGCGCGGCCCTGGGAGGCTGAAACATCCCCCTCATCTCCCCATCGCGGAGAGCAGAGAACGGCCAACTCGGTGCATGTGACAAAGCCCAGGCGGCAGCACCCCCCTTCCCTTGGACGCTCCATTGCAATGTTAGGATTAAATCCACTCCTGCACTGAGCGCATCCGTGCTCAGCTGCTGGCCAACGGGGGATGATCTCCCCCTTTTCCAGCTGCTTTTCCCATCGGATTCGTCCCCCACTGGCTGCTGCAATTTGGCCTGGAGCAGAGGACAAAAAGCCTTCTTGGAGAGCAGCAGTGGATTCTCCGGTGTCTAGTAGCAGGGTTGAGCCAGCGCTGGGCGCTCGCTGCATTAACCCTGTGCACACCGGGAAGGGACGGGACGGAGCAGGATCCCCCTTGGGAAATGCAGCCCGCGGGAAATTCCTGGCAGCGCCGGGGCCACCCGCCCGGCCCGGCCTATTTTTAGGGCCGGGCTCCGATCCGAAGGGGCTATTTTTAGCCCGACGCTTTGTAAACACCTTGCGACTTCCTTTCGGATGGTCTTTTCCTGGCGGAACGGATCTTTGCCGAGAGCTGCAGTCCCAAATCAATTCACCTTTTTTTGCAACATTCTCCCCTCAGTTTTCCCGGTCTTCCCGGGAATAAACCAAGTGCGGAATGGGCAGATTGGAGGCACAACGGCTCCACATGGATCTCTCGGAGCCTTTCCTGGCTTTTCCCGTGGGATTTCTCCCATGGCGTGGGAAAACTCTTGGCCTAAGCACAAGGCATGCGGGAAAAATCCCTTTCCCGGGCCGGGAAAAGCTGCTAGGGGTGACTTGGCAGCACCCCTAGTCCGAGAGCCTGGAAATGGGCATTTTTCCCTGTTTTTCTGGCCTCCGTGGCCGTGTTCATGTTAAATCCCTCCTCCCAGCGGTTCCCAGTTTGGGAGGAACTGGGATTTCTGCACTGTTACTGGCTTCAGCGGGATGCATCCTGCTGTGGATGCATCCCTGTCCACTCCAGCTCCAGCCCCTCTTCCCAACTCCGACCCCTCTTCCCGGCGCAGATCCCACTAGAGGGAGCTGGGATACAACGAGAGCCACCGGCTCCAGGGATGGGACATCCCTGCAGCTCCCATGGGAGCATCTGACTCCCATGGCCTCCGTAAAAACAGATTCTCCAGTGGGATAAACCTCATCCTGCTGCAGTGCAGCGAGTGGCCACAATTTCCCTGGCATTTGCCCAGATGCCCCTTTGGGATACCCCATTCCAGAAGCTCCCGTCTTGGGAAAATTCCCAAGATCCCAGCTGGCGCAGGGAGCTCTGTGTGCAGCAAATATCACCGTCGGATTTTGACCTCGACCTTTTTCTCAAGGAAAAACGCCCCGTTTCAAGGAAAAGCCAGAGTTTCTCAAGCTGATTCCAAAGCCAGAGGAGGAAATGTCTTTTTTCCCCCCTTATTCCGGAGCAAAATTTGAGGTTAATTAAATGAGCCGTTTATGGGGCCAGCGGTTAGTACGATGCAGCCAACGTTAAACCTAAAGAGCTTGGACAATTCCCATTCCCTGTTTCCTGGCAAGGAAATTGCTTGGGAAAAAAAAAAAAAATCACATTCCCCCGGGATGCATTTGGAGGCTGGATTTAGGCTGGTCTCGCTTTCGAGGCAAAGCCACCCAGCCTGCCTGTGGAGAGAATTCCCACCGTGGGGAAAAGCAGGAGCGGGATGGCTTTGCAAAGTCTGGTTGGGAAAGTGGATACGGAGCTGCTATTCCCAAGTGGGAAGTGCCACCATGCCCAGAAACCATAGAGCTCTGTGGCTGTGACAGGCGCCAATCTGAAGCATCAGACACGGAGGAAAGGGAAGAGTGGGATTCCCAACGGGATGGGACCGTGATAGATACCACCAGGATGATGCTGGACCCTGCAGACGGCGATGCCGGGTGACAAAGAGGAAGATCCTATGGGACATGGCTTGAGGGGAGGCGAAGCATTCCCTAACCACGGACACGGCCTGAGATGGTCGCGTTATTCCAAGAGCTGGTCTGCTCGACGGGCGGCACCAGACAAGGGCTCGCTTGGATCTGCCACTTGGCAGCCACCTCCATCCACAGTACTCGGTGTCGCCATCCAACCCAGGTACCAGGTATCTCCATCCATCCCAGGTACAGGTATCTCCATCCACCCTTACTCCAGCCAGCTCCATCCCCAGTACCAGGTATCTCCATCCATCCCAGGTACCAGGTATCTCCATCCATCCCAGGTAGCAAGTGTCTCCATCCATCCCTGCTCCAGCCAGCTCCATCCCCAGTACCAGGTATCTCCATCCATGCCAGGTACCAGGGATCTCCATCCATCCCAGGTACCAAGTGTCTCCATCCATCTCTGCTCCAGCCAGCTCCATCCCAGGTACCAAGTGTCTCCAACCACCCCTGCTCCAGTCACCTCCACCCCCAGTACCAGATATCTCCATCAATCCCAGGTACCAGGTATCTCCATCCCTGGTACCAGCTTATCTCCATCCATCCCCAAGAACACCAGACTGAGGTGTCCTAGGAAAATACTCCATCATTCCCAAGGCAACAAGGGGTTGCTGCACAGGAGGCCCTGAGCCAGGGCTGCAGAGATGACATCTGGCATCATCCCAGCCCTTGCTCTCCCTCTGGAGATGCCATCCATCCATCCATCCATCCATCCATCCATCCATCCATCCACGCATCCATCCACGCATCCATCCACGCATTTATCCATCCATGCATCCTTCCTCGCTGGGCTGCTCGCCGCTCTCCCACGGCTAAGGCCAATGGGAGGCGCTTTCCAAGCCGGAGCATCTCGGAAAGGAAACGAGCGCATAAATCAGCAGCTCCGCGCGCAGCCCGCTCCGGTTACTAAGAATATTCCCGTGTTTACCCGCGGCCCTCCGGCAGGACGTGTTTGCTTTTGCCTCGGCCGGGGTTTTTCCCAGGCTCCAACGGAGCTTTGCGGCGGCGGGAGGAGGAGGAGGGCGACTTCAGCTCCAGGCGGACGCCCCGACGGAGCTGGGACGGGCGCGATTTAACCCCATTTTCCTCTTCCTTTTGTCCCCAAACTTCGGCGCTTTGTGTATTCCCAGCAAATCGCTCCTTCCCCATCCAGCAGAGCCCAGGCACAACTCGTTGCACTCGTGATGCCCCCGTCACCAGCGGGTGCTGCCGGGGCACCGGAGGGTTAAAATCAGCCCCGCTCGCGCCGGGCCCCCGCCGAGCCCTCCGGCAGCTTTCGCCAAATATGGCCCGTTTCTCGCCTGCCGCCGCGGGCCGGCCAAGCGCGGCGCCTTCCAGATGCTGAGGTCACGCAGGAGGAGCCGGCCACGCTCCCGCTGGCGCCGGCCGGCTCCTCCGCTTGTTCCCGGCGCCGGGGGACACCCCGCGGGCCCTGGGCAGCCTGGTGGTGATGGGTGTCCAGAGGGCACCTGGAGGGATGGGCACCCAGGAGGGACCTGGAGTGATGGATGTCTAGGGGTCACCCATAGTGATGGGCACCCAGGGGACACCCATAGTGATGGGCACCCAGGGGGTACCTGGAGGGATGGAGGTCCAGGGGTCACCCACAGTGATGGGCACCCAGGGGACACCTGGAGTGATGGGCACCCAGGGGGTACCTGGAGGGATGGAGGTCCAGGGGACACCCACAGTGATGGGTACCCAGGGGACACCTGGAGTGATGGGCACCCAGGGGGTACCTGGAGGGATGAGTGTCCAGGGGGCACCTGGAGTGATGGGCACCCAGAGGGCACCTGGAGGGATGGGTGTCCAGGGGTCAACCATAGTGATGGGCACCCAGGAGGCACCTGGAAGAATGGGTTTCCAGGAGGCACCTGGAGTGATGGGCACCCAGGAGGCACCTGGAAGGATGGGTGTTCAGAAGGCAGCGAGAGTGATGGGTGTCCAGGAGACACCTGGAATGATGGGTACCCAGGAGCTCAGCAGCAACTGAAAATCCATGAGCAGCCAGGAAGCAAAGGGCTTGCCCGGTTAGATGGGCATCCAGGCACCCACGGACACCAGGGGTTGATGGACATCTAGAAGCACATGAGCACCAGAAGTTCATGGACACCTAGGAGCTTTTTGGCATCAGGAGTCAGCATCCAGGAACTGACTGGCACCCATCAGAATGTCCACCCCATGAACTCCCAGGAGCCCATGGGCTCCAAGGACCTAATGGGTAGCTAGGAGCTGATGGGCACCCAGGAGCTGGTGGCATCATGAGCCCATAAGCACCCAGGAGCTGATGTGCACCTAGGAGCCAATGGACATCTAAGAGTTGATGGGCACCTAGGGGTCAATGGATCCCCAGAAGATGGTGACACCATGAGTCCACGGACACCCAGGTGCTGATGAGCACTGAGAAGCTGGTGGCACCACAAGTTCATGGGCTCTCAGGAGCTGACAGCCACCTAGGAGCCAATGGACACCTAGGACCTGGTGACACCATGAGTCCATGGACACCTAGGAGCCAATGGACACCTAGGACCTGGTGACACCATGAGTCCAGGGGCACCTAGGAGCCAATGGACACCTAGGACCTCGTGACACCATGAGTCCAGGGGCACCTAGGAGCCAATGGGCACCCAGGAAGGAGCTCATAGGCACCCCATGCCACCCTCCTGCCCCAGGCTCGCACCTGGCTCCCCACATCCCTGGCCCTGCAGCGCTGCCTCCTCAACCTCAACGGGAGCCCAACCCTTTCCACCCCACCACTACCTCCAACCCCTCCATGGGGCCGCGTTTGGGGCACCCACTGACCTGCACGGGCCGCGACGGGCCGGCCGGCACCCCCCATGCGTGGCGAGCGAAGCTCCGGGCCATCCGTGTCCCATGTCCCCGGGCTGCGGGAGCCCCCGGGCGAGCGGGAAAGGCAGCGCATGCCGCCCGCGCCCCTGCCCGGAGCCGCGGGCACCTTCTGCCGCGGGCGAGCGGGATGAAACCCTTGCAAAAAAAAATGGGATAAAAAAAAAAAAAAAAAAGAGGGAAGGAGAAGGATGCCAGATGGGGGCAGGCCGCCTCGTCTCCTGCGAGCCCGGCTAAAAAAAGCAGGAAACCATATCCCGGGCCGGGAGATGCCAATCTGCTCATGCAAACAACTCCCGGCTTGTTTTCTTTGGAGAGCACCAGCGGGAACGTGCGTTCGCAAATAGAAACCGCGCTGCCCTGCCAGGGAAATATTAACCAGTCGCACAGCTGGGCGGCCGCGAGGAAGAGTCCGGAGAGCCTTCGGCCTCGGCGGGGCACGGCGACGGGGCTGGGCACCGCTGAGCACTTGGCGTTGGAGATGGTCCAAAGCCTTTGGTGCCCATCACGGGCACCTCAAGAGCGGTGGGAAGCCACTTGGATCTGACCACGGATGGACATGGGTGCGAGATGGAGCTTGGGGACCTTCAGGGGTCCCCAGCTGGAGAGGATGCAACCCCAAAGGATGCGTGGGGAGGGATGCGTGGGGACAGCCCGGAACGGGGCACGCGGGCTGCCCTCCTCGTGCCGTTTTCCAGCCGGGACTTTGCAAAGAAGCACAAGTTGCTGGAATATTTTTACGCAGATGCTGATTTTCGCTCTCACTCCTATTGGCCGGGCCGCAGTTCCCAAAGACCCAAAAGCAAACACGCTATTTATAGCGAGGGTTCATTTACTGTAGCCATTCCCTTTGAAATTCCTCACCCATCTTCACCATGGTAACCGCGAGAGCCCGGCGAAACAGCCCCACGGGGACCAAACATCAGAGCTCTAAAGAGAGTCACGCTGAGGGGGAAGAGCAGGGGGTGGAAATGGCTGCTTTTCTTCTCCGGACACATCCTGGCCTCATCCAGCTGCCCTGCAATCGCCATGGTGGGAAACGTGATGTCCTCGCTCCTGTGAGCCCTGTCCGGGCAAGGTGGGCTTGATACCTTCAGGATCAAATGTCCTGGAAGATGATGGTGCCCTCTACTATGATCATGTCTGTATGGCCAGAGCAGGGCCTATGCCTTGGGTGGATGGATGGACATAGATGAGTGATGGAGATGGGTGGATGGATGGAGATGGGTGGGTGGATGGAGATGAGTAGGGTAGTACATGGAGATGGGTGGGTGGGTGGATGGAGATGGGTGGGTGGATGGAGATGAGTAGGGTAGTACATGGAGATGGGTGGATGGAGATGGGTGGGTGGATGGAGTTGGGTTGGTGGTTGGAGATGAGTGGGGTAGTACATGGAGATGGGTGGATGGGTGGATGGAGATGAGCAAACGGATAGAGGGTGGGTGGATGGAGATAAGTGGGTGAGTAGAGAAGATTGAGTTGAGATAGATGGGCAGGTTAATGGAGAGGGGTACATGGATGGAGATGGATAGAGATGAGTAGCTAGATGGAGATGAATAGGATGGATGGAGATGAATGGGATGCATGGAGATGGGCAGATGGATGGAGATGCATGAGATGGAGATAGGTGGGTGGATGGAGATGGATGGGATGGATGGAGATGGATAGGTGAAGGGAGACAGGTAGGGAAGTAGATGGGGATGGGTGGGTAGATGCAGATGGATGGATGGAGATGTATAGATAGGTGAATGGAGGTGGATGGGCAGATGGATAGAGAGGAGTGGGTGGATGCAGATGAACAGAGATAGGTAGGTGGATGGAGATGAGTGGGGGAGTAGATAGAGATGGGAAGGTGGATGGATGGAGATGGATTGGTGGGGGGAAAGGGATGGAGATCGGTAGGAGCATGGAGAGGGATGGGCAGATGGATAGAGATGAGTGGGTGGATGGAGATGAATGAGTGGAGATGTATAGGTGGATGGATGCAGATGGGTAGGTGGAGATGCATAGGTGGGTGGATGGAGATGGCTGGATGGAGGCAGAGGAGGGATGGAAGGAAGCAAGTCTCTTCCTCCACAGACAAGAGACCAGGCCCAGAGGGTGAGCAAGGACCACACCAGTCTGCACGTGGAGGAAAGCCCTCCGGACAACTCCAGATGGACCAAATCCCTCCACTTTCGGAGCTGTCCCCATTGTCCTTTATGCAATGGGCATCGTCACCTTAACCTGCCCGCAGACCAACCAGGAAGACCAACCATGTTCCTGCCTCCAAGCTCAGGAGAAATCCCTGGCACCTTCTCTGAGCTGACACTTGGGGGCAGATGAGAAGAGCCATGGGAAGCGCAGGTGTCCCCGGGCCCTGCAGGGACTGCTTCCATATCCATGCATCCATGGGATCCTCATGCACCTGGGACACGGGACGCCCCTGCACATCCTCCCTGTGCACAGGAGCACCTGGGACGGTCCCCAAGGAGCAAGAAAACACCCGGCCGCATCCCAAAACCGGGCACTTTGCAGCCGAAACACACCGGCCTCCGCCCGGATTGCGACACACCGGGCTGGGATTCCCGGGAATGCCGAAACCGCCCCGGTGAGCGTCGGGAACGGTGCTGCCGGCCAAGCAGGGCCCGAGTGCTCCCCAGCCCTGCGGGCCGATGCTCCTGCTTTTGGGGCCAGAAAAGGGTTTTTTGGGAAAGCTCCCGCCAAGGGGGGATGCTCCGAGCCTTTCCCCATGTGGGATTCCAGGGCCGACGGTTTCCGCCCCCAGCTCCTTCCTGGGAATGCGAGCCGGGACGTTTCCCTGGGAGCTGCCCCCACGCAGCGGCAGCGCTGGCCGCGTGGGATCGCCATCCCTAGGGACGCTCCGGCGGGAACCGGACCCGCCGGCAGCTCCGCTGGGGCCCAGCAAAGCCCCGATGCAACGAGTTGCCCGGCCGGTTCCCCAGCCTCCATCTCCCGGCTCTCCTGAGCCACCGCTTCCGTTCTGCCCCATCCGGCAAAAAATCCTCGGATACAGCCGCTCGGCCTCACGGATAAAACCCCGGGAGAAGATCCTGATGCAGGAGCACTGCTCTCCTGCAGCCTGGGACACGGTGCTTTTTAAGGAGAATCCGGCTTTTCCCTGGCACCTCGAACCATCTGGAAACGACACTGGCATCATCCCCTCATCCCGAAGCCTCCGGCAGGAGGGAAAAGGGAAGCAGGGAGGTTTGGGTGCCCTGGAGCTTCCGCAGGGGCCAAAAATCCCTGGCGCGGGTGCATTGGGAGCTGCTAAACACCCATGCAGAGCGGAGCAGCGCGCGGCAGAGCTGGAAGCGGGGAGAAAAACTAAATAAAACGGGATGGCTCCGTATCCATAGGTCAGGGCACATAAATCCGCATTGGGAGCGAGCGGTGCAGGCGCCAAGGGATCCAACTACGGGGAGCCCAGAGTTAAAGCAGCACTCGGCTCCCCCCAGCATTTCCCCTCTGTCCGGTGGTATCCGACGCCAGCTATCCCTAATA
Organism: Rhynchotus rufescens; assembly: GCA_032273925.1. NCBI lineage: Eukaryota > Metazoa > Chordata > Aves > Tinamiformes > Tinamidae > Rhynchotus > Rhynchotus rufescens. Next base: position 8,815 of record JAVCKT010033156.1, read on the forward strand.
AATCAGGGAAATGTAAAATCCCGGGATTTTTTTTGCATTGGAGCCCGGCACGGAGGCAGCCGCGGGGCCGATGCGGCGCTGTTGCCCTTAAAAGGGAAAATTGGCCCCTGGCTCCGGGTTCGGGCAAGGTGAGCAGCATTCCTGCCCCTCGGGGGGGTGCCCACTTTTTTGAGGCCAAACGGGGCCAAAATGGGTTCCCGGGAGCTGGTAATTTTTGGAGGCGTCGCGACCGGCTGAGCAAGCTGGGAAGGTGGAAAAGGGAGATGCGGAATCCTCGAGCAGCCTTAAAAATAGTGGTGCTGCCCCGACACGGCTGCAAAGTCCCTCTGGGATACGGCGGAGAGGCCGCCGGAGCCGCTGTTCCCACGCCAGAGCATCGCGGGATGGGAGGCCAAAATCCGGCCGGATTGAGCAAAGCGCTATTACTATGTGCACGTTATTCCCAAGGACTTATTCCTGTTATTCCCAAAGTGAACCGGTGATTTTTCCTTCTGGCTTCTCTTCCATCCCAGCAGCTCTGGAGATGGGGGATGCAATACGGAGGAGACGGCATCCACGGGGCAGAAACCGGAGCGCCGGAGAAACCGGATCATGAGAATGTCCCGGCTTCAAGAAGCTCCCAAAATGCCAGGGAAATGGGGAAATGCTGCCACGGAGAAACCCCCCATTACGGAAAACACACAAAGTCCAGCCCAGAGGAAAGATCCCACAACAAAAGTCCGAGGACGGCACGTGCCGGGGCCAGGGAGCGCCGGAGCCCACGCGTTTCCGCCGGGATGAATGCGGCCTTCGGCCTCGGAACGGCGAGGACACGAGCGGCGGCCTCCCCCCCGGGCACGGAGGCAGGGAAACAGCCGCCAATTCCCCCAGGGGGATGGGAAACAGGGATTCCCAACCCGCCTTTCCCCAAAACCCAGCGTGTTTCTCATTAGCAATGTGCCGAAACACGTGTCCGCCGGGAATCGGCACCCGCATTGGTTTTTCCAAGAATGGGATAAATCCCTGGAATTGCAACATGCAAAATGTACTTTTCCCCCTGATATTTCCATGTGGACATATTTCCGGCCAGCAGAAAAGCCCCGTTTGCTCCTTGAGCCATTAGTGCTGCCACGGATCGGGAACAAGCCACGATCCAACCGGAGCACTGGGAATTTCGCAGGAACATCAAGCATAACACGGACAGGCTGCTCATGTCCCTGCCTGGTCTATCCCACAATTTTCCCGGAGGAAATTCGTGCAGAGAGCGATTTTTGGGGATGGGAACATGGACACACCATGAGCTGGCTCTTATGGGCGGAGCTGGGAAACGGGAAGCTGAGCGATCCGAGTGGCGGAAAAGCCCCATCGGGATCAACTCAGGCAACACGGCAGGATGCGAGAATCCCAGGAACCCACCCTGGGAAAGATCCATCCGTGGCCAAACCGTGACCTCCTGGTGGAGGCGCCCGCGCAGAGGGGACACTCACCACGTGCGGCTTGGCGCGGGGCGCCGGC
>JAVCKT010033161.1:0-11017 GCA_032273925.1 Rhynchotus rufescens
TGAGAGCTGATCACATTTTTTTGGAAGTGGAATATTGACTTCTTAAAAACATTAAAAAAAAAGTCTTCAAACTGTTCATAACATTTCAGCTATTTCTCCTCATTTTACCTAAGAATAAAACTTTTCACTTTTCATAGGACTATTTTTTGCACAAAATTCCTCTCACTCAAACTACAATGATTTATCAATAAATGCAATAATCTCAAGCAGCCTTTATTTTCACATAAAGCTTTTTGTTACAATTCAACTTCTACATCTCTTCAGATAATAATTTGCTTAGTAGCTTCTATCTTACTTCTTTTCATATAGATCTTTTCCCTGCATTGCAAATTCACCTTCTAGTTAGCTACATCATTTATTTGTCCTCCTATCTATACGATAGCAATTGAGATGCCCATTAATATTCCTTCGTGTTGCAAAAGGACCTTTAGTGAATACCTTGCATTTCACCTCTGCAGATTTGCTGACCTCTGGCTTTGCAGTTTCAAGTAACTGCACTGTTGGTAATACACGGAAGGAGATTCCCATTCTCAAATAAAACACAATAGTCTTTTGCCTTAAAAACACAAAACACTTCTGGATTTACAGGGTAATATTGTTCCTTTCAATTGTCAGAACACTTTAAACACATTTCATGCTTCATGTCACCCATTACTAGATAGCAACCATCTGCAGTGATAAATAGTATTTTTAACAGTTCACAGAAACATTAAACCACCGGGCAATAAGTATGGGATTCACCTCACCTAACTTTAGCCATCTAAAAATTAGGTAGTTAATGTAAGGTAATCATGTAAAACAATTTTGTTGTAAATAGAAAGGAGAAAGCATCTTTACAGGGACATTCATCCCATCCTAAAATGGATTTTAAGATAGTAGGATGTCTTTTTCTTGTAGAGGCTTGTGGCTCACAATTACTTTACAGGGTGGCATGACGACTACTATAGACAAGACAGTCAGACTATAGATGGCTAAATCTGGACAAATAAATCCTGCTACGCATTGAGTAGGAAAGAGAAAATGAAAGATAAACAAACTACTTGCATTTGATTGATTCTTGGACTTCTTGTTATTATTATGATACTTCACGTGATCGTATATATTCAACATAGTGGTTTTATGCCAAAATTTTCTTTTGCAATTTTTGTCTCCATTTTTTATTTTGCTTTAGTTACATCTTTGATTTTTAACTGGTGAGTGGCTGAGTGGGCCACTTAAAAAAGAGTCCTTCAATGGAATTACTTAGTGTGCCTAAGACTATTTACTTTATTTCTGATATAAGCAACCAGAGTGTATTTTAATACAATGGAATGTAATGAAATAAATTCAGTTCAAACAAATGAAGAACAGAACTAAGAAATAAAGGACTTCACTGTGGGAATCATTAACTCTGCTTATAGGGGCTATAGTGGGCAAATAAGTCGATACAAATCCTCCAAGCCTCCAAGCTATAGTCAAAAACACTAATGCAATCCTTGACTGTTTAAACAGATGAGTAGCAGTAGGGATTGGTTTAACATTTATATATGACAAAGATAAAATGGATTGTGAAATTTCTTTTTTTTTTAATACTCTTAGTGCACATCTTTCGGAAACAAAGATGAAAAATCATAGAACACACAGAAAAGAACTACAAAAATGATGTAAGAGCCATGAAAATGCCTTACAGTGAGATACTAAAAGAGCTCTACCTATTTACTTTATCAAGAAGATTGAGAGATGATTTGATTGGAGTGTCTAAGTACCTTCACAGGGAGAAAACACTAACTACTAAAAAGCTCTTTAGTCTAGCAGAGCCTGGCATAACAAGAGCTGATGTCTGAAGCTTAAGCCAGACAAATTAGAAATAAAGCACAATATTTTTTAACAGTGTAGGTGATTAACCACTGGAACAAACTGCTAAGGGAAGAAGTGGATTCTTTTTTGTCTTGATACCTTTAAATCAAGCTTGGATGTCTCTCTGGAAGATTAAGCATCTCTTGAAATAGGTAAGTTCAGAGTGAGACTTGAAAGAGAAGGGAAATGTTTAGAAAAGGGCGGGAATATCTGTTAGTGGGCTTGATGTGGAGTTATTCGATTGAAAATTAGGACTTAAAGTATTCAGGAAGTCAGTTTTAATGATCCTATTGTCCTCCCAGGTTCAAATTCTGTAAATCATGCAAATTGTAAGCAAAGCCCAGTTTCATTCAGAGCATTATTGAATACAATATGTCTTAATACAATATGTCTCCAGCTGAGACATAGAGTCCATCATAGTAGAATTAACTGGTCTATCAGGGATCTTCATTTCTGAATAACAGTGAGTGGGAAATATCATTTGCTACTCTTGAACATTTTCTAGATTTTAGACATTTTCTTGTTCTGCTTAAGAATAAGTTAAAGGGCATTTGCAACTCAGAGATTTGCCAACATTTTGGGCAATTAAGCTGTATGAACCAGTCTGCGTGGCTTTCCTGCCACCTAACATATAATGAAATCGTAATCACCATGATGCAGCAGGGCAATGATAGAGTCTCATCAGGACTTTGGTTCTGAAATGGCATTTTACATGTATGCTTGCCTCGTGTTGTGAAGTTATATATATTCACGTACACTGTATGCTTAGACATGCAGGAGCAGTGTAATTTGTATGACAGTAACAGTGCAAATCAGATGACTTTTGCATGGAGAAAGGTGTTTTGTGACTGCTGCAGGGAGCTGAGGAAGCATTGACCCCAAGGGAAGAAATAAAGTCTCTGAAGATAAAGTTCTTACAGAAATTATATATTATTTCCATTTGAATATATGTTCAGCTGGGCAAAGTACATTCAGGTATATATTGTACAATATTGTGTGCACACGTGTCTTTGTGCAGTGGTCTTCATTTGGATTAGGTCCCTGTGTGCTGCTGTAGCTGCTTTTGCTTGTCTGGGTATATGCTATGCTGTAGTTATATATGAAGGAACAGCTTTTAAAAAGAAATACATGTGTTTATGCACGATTAGCTGGCTAAGAGTTTTATTGCTGTCTGTTAGAAAGAATTTTCTTTCTTGTCTCCCCAACATGCAAACATGAATTAAACTAAACTGGCAATTGCAAGCTGCTGCTGCTGAGCAAGAGCATCAGGACAGAAACTATGGGCAGAAGGTTCTTTCCTCTATCTTGCTTTGTTTTTTATTTTCTTCCTTTCTTTTTCTGCCCTTCTTTTGGCTTAAGACAGTTTAGAGGCCGGTCTTTCTCCTCTGCACTCCACTGGCTGTTCCACCCTGGAGCTAGCTTGTTGTAACCTACTTAGGCAGTTGGTTGCTGTCAGTCACCACTTCAGAATCAATGGTTGCAGATGTGAGCTTGGATGCAATGCTATTTTCCCCCGCAGTAACAAGCAGTTAATGGATTTTATTTTAATTATTCTAACTGCAACATCTTGCACAAAAAAACAAAAAGAAAAAAAAAAAAGGAAGAAAGTTATGGAAGTTGCTGTTGATTTGCAAATAAACACATGATCACCAAAATAAGGTGAAACCTTTGAAACAGCACTTCCGCATCCAAGTGCATTATCCATAATGATACAAATCATAAATTCATCCTATAGGAAATTTGTTTGCATGAACCTGAAATGTCAGTTCATCAGGATTTTGCTAAAGGAAAGAAATACTCAGCAGGTCTGTTGTCAGGGGAGTGTGGTTTACATATTAAAAAATAAAAAGCACACACAAACATCTACATTTGGAAAGTCAGACCATTATTATTATCATTGTTATTATAATTATTATTTCTCCTTAAATGCTTCTCTTTTCTTTGGAGGGGTAATCATGATTGAAACTTGTCCTTAAATTTACATTACTTTGCACACCTTTCTTTTTGCATTCAGCTGGCAGCATGCAGCTGCCCCCCAGATGCTGCTGGCATTTGAGGAGAAGCAGGAGGGAGCGTGTGAGAAGTTACTGATCCCAAAGCCAGCACTGACTTTTCTTTATATTTTCAGATACACTATTATTGTCCCTCTGGGGTCTTAAGCGCATTCTAGACAGCCTCAACACTAGTTTTAACCATAGTCCTTAGGAAATATCAACATATGAGTGTGACAGATCTTGTTTCCAATGACGAGTACACAACAACAGAGCTTTGTAATGGACATAACTAGGATACGGTGTCCCTCATTCCATATTTTAGAAAGTAATGTGGGGTTCGACTTAATGTTAATGATGAACTCTTTTTATGTGTTGACATGTAAGCTAAATATCTTTGCTTCTGTATAGTCCATAATCAATGGAGAACTATGGACTAAGCTCTGTTGCCCACACAAATGTCAAGTATCAGTTAAGAGGCCTTAAGCTATCCCGTTTATGCTGCTGCTCTAGAAAATGTGTCTTTCTGTGTTTACTGTGTTTACTGTGTTGCAGTTGCATAGTTGTAGCTCTTGGGTGCTCCACAGCACCTTAAATGACACATAAATTCAATGTGTGGACACAGCTAGTGGAGCCAACCAAGTAACTGGAGAGCTATCTGAATGGGAAAATATAAGTATCTCTTCCAGGATAAAATGAGCATCTTTCTGAAAGGTCTTGACATCGATTACAGAATTCTTTGGGCTTTGTCATTCCAACTCATCAAAACAACCCAAGTGTCTGAATATGAACCTGGCTGGCTCCATGTGGGATTGAATCAGGCCCTGCAAATAGACGTGCAGTAGCATTAGTGCTGCCCTAGAGCATCCTGCCCAGCATTCAGCTGCCCCCCTGACGCTTCTACCAGCTCTTTGTCAATTCTGCCAAACTATGAGGCTGTCTCTATACACCATGACATCTCAAAGGAAAGCAAGCGCATATGCATGGGCAACTGAATTCAGCCCTAATTCTCTATTTATTGTGATTATCTTTTAATGACATGTTAATTTCCAGCTGAGATAAACACCCAAATCTGTGTATGCCCATTCATAGATCACTGTCTGAAATGAAGGTGGTGCAAACAGGCACTCAGAATTAAAAAAAAAAGAAAAAGAAAAAAAAAGAGTGGTATGTCTTAATTAAGCTAAAAGAACAAATTCTTTTAGCATTATGCTTTCCAGTCCTTTGTAGAACTAAGATGAAGGCAAATGTTAAATTTTAAATTTATTTAGTGGCCTAATTTAGATTACTCAAAGATATTGGAAATAAAGTCTTTCATTTACTGGTGACTTAAACTGATATGTAATTAAACAGGAATATATAAAATAACACATGGCTGAAAACTGGAGGATAGAAAAAAAAGGAAAGATGATTTTTGACAGTCAAAATCATTAATTATTGGAACAAACTACAAAGAGAAATGAGTTTTTTATCTCTGTTTCTTCTTATAGGAAGAGATACTGCTCTGAAAGATAGGTTAGAGAAAGTAGAAGTGAATGTGCTCATTACACTTAAGCAACATACTGCATATAGCGTGACATGACAAGACCTATGCAATGCAAGTGTTGAATGCAGCCACATGGACACTTTTGTCTTTAAATTCCAGTTACTCTTCATTTACGCAAAGATGACTGCAGTAAATCATAGGCAAATGTGCTATGAAGTTCCCCCAGAAGTTCTTGCTATTAAACCCCCAATCTAGTGCAAAAGCATCAGTCATTACTGTGAAAGAAAAAAAAAAAAAAACATGAATTTTCACATATCTCCTTGAGCTTTCTACGGAAATTGGCAGTGGGATTGCCAGTTTATATCAACCTGTGGCAGGTTGATGAGAACACATCTCCACCTCAGGACTTTCCCATCCTATTCAGCTTCAGGAATTTTTTTAAGAATGCCAAGCAGTTAACAAGGTGCAACACTTTTGATCCCTTTCCATCTGAGTTGCATCTGATCTGGTCATACTACATAGTTTATAAACAATACTCAGAACTTGCTAGTCCATCTATGTTGAAGTTGAATAATTCAGAGTAACTTAAAAGGAACACATGCATCACAACGGATCACAATTTGTCAGAAAGTTCTACAATTTCAAAGTTGAAAACATATTCTAGAAGCTAAGGCAACCTTCCCCTATTGGATATACTTATACAAAGCATTTCACTTTAGCCCTTAATAATTAATTAGCCCTTAATAATTAATTCATTTTATCTATAATGGGCTTTTCCAGAGAAGGGGAAAGAGGAGGGAAAAAAATGGGGAAAAGCAGGATGCAAATTTCTGTGACACAAAAGGACAGTTGAAGCCTTTTGAATCTTTCCAGTGATTGTAGGAACAGAGCACATACACTGTTTAAACATGTTTTATTCCTGGATCGAAATTTTGTATTCATATTAAAAAAAAAAGTCATAAAGAGAGGAAAATGTTATTAATTCAAGAAAAAATAACAGCTGCATCCCAACATTTCTTCTTTCTAGTCAACACACTCCAAGTCCTCTACTTGGCTTCCTTCCATCTACTGCTGGTGTTTAAAGTTGGCGAACAGCCTCATCCCCATGTGTCTGTAAATGCAAAAAAGAATTTGGAAGTCCCTGAAATAACCCATACCAATTACTCATAAAAAAAGTGCTACCCAGGAGTCCTTCCTTATTTCTCCAAGGATCCTGAGTCCGGTATCATTAGAAATATTTTCGGAAGCAAGAGAGCGATGACACAAAAAATCATTAGGACACTACAAAATATGCAAAGGTTCTGAGTGTTTAAAGTCCTCCCCCCCTCCTCGCTTCTTTTTTTCAAGAAATGTATTTATTTTAATTTACATTTAGATTAGGTTCCCAGCAGCAGATGGAAGAAATTTAAGTCAATTTGCAATAGGAGACAGACATTCTAGCCAATGAAAAAATCAAAGAAAAATAGCAACTATCTCTTGCTCTCCTTTTGGACAATCATCTTTAAAATAATCTGCATCATGGGGAAAAAAAAATCTTTCTAGGACCAGATGGGCTCCACGCCTTAGTGGTGACAGAAGTAGCAAAAATGCAGAAAAAGAAACCTGTTCATAGATATATTTGAAATCTCTTTGGAACAATAGCAAGCAGTCTGGCATAGCTAAAGTCTGTCTGTCTTACAACAAATCAAGAAATTTGGCTAAATAAAACAATTATTTTGATTAAGGCAGGAATGTGATGGTTAGGATTCCTGTCTAGTCCAAGCAAAACTGACTTTCTGTGTGTGCAACAGATCCATCTTTCCTCAATTTGGATACTGCTAAGAAGCCTGAGTTAGAAGCATCCCCATCACAGGTTCCCTTTCTAGACTCCAGGAAGAGATAAGCACCTCTTGCCAATGATTCAATGATTCAGTGCTCTAGCCAATGATTCAGATTTAAAATCGGAATTAAGTACTAGAGGAGACTATCATTCTCTATTGACTACAGTAAGAAGCTATTCTCCAAGCATATGAGAAAAAAAAAAAGTGTGATGAATATGGGCTATAACATTCTTATCTGTCTTGTCTTTCCCACATGTAACACTGTAGTGTGAGATAAGTCACTATAAAATATGGATTAGGGATAATAAAAGTATTCATCAGGGCTGTTTAAGGACACAGTCTTCAACCCTCACTGGACCATGAACAATAATGCTAAGCAAATAACTTGTCATAGAAAATATCACACTTCCATTTAGCTATTCAAATGGACTATAGTACCAGTGACTTCCTGTCATCACAGGTAGTATCAAAGAACTTCTTGGAATCTGAGACATTTCTTTGTGTCAGGAGGACGCCTCGCAGGGCCCCTGAGTGCTGCAGTCCACCTTCTGTTCCAGGTAGAGCTGACTGTCATTGTCGTTCCTTACAGATGTTTCTCTAATCTTTTCTCAAGGGCTGTCAAAGGTAGACATTGCACAGCTTCCACAGACAACCTTTTTCTATTGCTTCTCTAGCCTAACTGTCAAGGGCTTTTCCTAATATGTAAAGCAATTTTTCCCTGTTGGATTTTAAAACTCTTTTTTCTTTCCCAATATATCAGCACAATGAAAATAAAGGTTATTGCTTTCTTTGAAGCAGCCCTTTAGGTGTTTGAAGATTGTGATTGTGTCCTGCCTCAGGGTTCCCTTAGGCTGAGCAACATCAATTCAATCTTTCCTTATAGCTTTTAGGTGCCTGATTATTGGTCTTCCTGTTCCCTTATATTTGTTCTGAATGGCAGCATCCAAACTGGAGAGTGTTCTAGTTGAGATCCAAAGCTAAGCATGTCTTGTATGGATGGCCTACAGTTATGCATCTTAGCATGATGTTTACCTCTATTATGGCAAAGTCATATCTTTAGCAATATTCATCTTATGACCCATGAAAATATTTTTCCCCCCACTGAACTGCTAGATGGCTATCCTATATTTTCATAATTGTTGACTTTATATATAAACAATTGTATATGCTTCCACTGAAGCGAGTTCCTTTTTTGAACATGTATTTCAAATTCAACACCATTTTGAACACTTTTACAACAATTTTAGCACTTAAATTTTTCACTTGTAACCCCTCCTCTTGTGGTGTCACCTACAAATGCAGCAAACATGCTCTAGGCGTTCTCATCCAGTTTATTAAGAAAAGCACATTAAGACCCAGATATATAGGGAATCAGTGACATTTCTTTCCTATATGAAGATGAGAACATTAAGAAAGACAAATTCTGGAGTTTACTTTTCCTTTTCTACTCTTACTGGATTACTTTATAAGCCATGACCTTATAAATATTAATATTTACAATATCATTAGATGGCATTCAATGCTATATGGCATAGTTTCCAGGTTGTGCTGGACTAATAAAACCCTGATATGCACTGCAAGTGACTACCTTCATGCAATTCTTTCAACCAGCTCTTAACACTCAGTATGTAAATTATGCTTGTTTATTTTGCCAATTTACGTCCTATTTAAATCACACTGGAATTTGGCCTATTGAGTTTGTGTTAATCTGTCTTGCAGGATTAGGCCTACATTGGACAGAGAGAAGGAGGAGGGAGGAGGAGAGGAACAAAAAAAAAAAAAGGTCTTCCTCAAAACATTTTTACACAGAGCAAAAACATAAGCTATGTAAAAATGCTTCTTTAAATTTCTAACACACTCTCCAATTTAAACACTTATTTCCAGAGGGTTAATTAGTGTATAATTCTTCTAGCAAGAGGAAAATAATTTCCTTCCAAGCTTGAATTTGGCATAAACAATCTACATTATATTTTCATTACAACTGAACATCTTATAAAATCTTATTTTATTTTATTTAAAGTAGATATTTTTAAGGGATAAGGAAGAAATGCACGAGGAAATAAAAGTTTCAGCTCATTTTTTTCTTCATTGTGTATAGAAAAACACACCTACATTTAAAAAGTCAGCTTTTACAGATGCTTATGCATCTGTCTCATCTTACTAAAAAGACATTGGAAGTCCATAGCTCAGATAAGTAGCATTGGGTATTATTTACTGAATGTATTACATGCAAAGATGATAACAATGCATATACTCAAGGTTTTCATTTTTCTTTTAACTTTGACACTCAACACCCATTTCTTTCTTCTTTTCATCTGCTTCAGGCTTAGTTCTTTTTTCTTTTCTTTTCTTTTTTTTTTTTTTTTCCCCCAAGCTTACAAAATAAGGGATTTTTTTCCTTGTCATAAAAAACAAGCAAAGAGACAAAGAAATATTTAGGTGGAACTTGTCAGCTTTTTATCAGCTATATTCTCTGACAATTCTCTGTAAATTGAGCATGTTTCCTCCCCAACCAGATCTACCTGTAAATGGACTTACCATGCACTACCACTATACAGTAATGGGCCAAATTTAAGCCTCAGTCACTGTACTTCCTCCTGTCCCAACTTTTCTCCTGACTGCTGCAGATATTTTCCATAGAGCCAGGCAGGGAGAAAAGGGGTCCTTATCTATGTTTTTCTGGGCCTCAGGCTGGCCCATGGGCAATGAGATATAGCAAAATTCAGGGCAGTAAGAAGCTGGAAAGAGGAGAGAAAATTATTAAGGTGCAGATATGAGAATTGAGAGTATGCAAACAAATTAACACCATCTGGACCCAGGAGCTAAACTAGAACAATTGGAAACAGCAGAATGGAAGTAATTCCTTCTTCTTTTTTTTTTTTCTTCTTTTCTACCCACATTTGGATAGAGCAAGCTGTCCAACTCTGAATGTTATGGGGTTGAAGGGAAGAAAATTAGCAACAAGGCAGGAGTGGCACAGTTGCCAGAAGACAACAGTGCAGAAACAAAACCCTGATGACAATGATGATAATTTTCTGGACAACAATGCCTCCAGTACATGAAAATAAGTTAAAAGGTAGACATAAAAGCAGATCAACTGAAACCACAGAAGTATGAGCAACAGAGAGTTTATTTTAATTAGCACTGATTCCCCTTTAGAATCAAACTTCACACCAATAGGTGCACGTTCATCCCTTGTGGAAAAGAAAAAGAAAAGAAATTGTGCATATGAGTTCTTGAACGGGACAGAATGATCCCTGCTTCATGACCAGTTACTTCATTGTCCATGTAATGATTGTGTGTGGCTGTCCTGGTTAAACTTGGCAGATTCACACAGGTGTTCACCTGCAAAGTTAACCACTGCAAAAGTAGAAATTGCTGGCATTTAGAAATTTCTGTACAAACATAGTTCAGCTGTTTGTATATGACTGCACTGAGATGCCATCTATTGCATGCTCCATGGTCTTGTAGCTTACCATTAACAGGGAAACAGAATATAGTTTTATTAATTCCTTAGTAATATGGAAGAAAGCAGGAAAAAAAAGTTTGTTTTTTTTTTTTTTTATGAAAACTTAGTAACATGCAAAAATCAACTTTTTTATTTTTTAGAAAGATGCTAAAATTGCAGACTAGGCAATTTGGAGATAACTGAAGTTTTCAAATGTCCCTTGTGATAACATGTTCAGTACAAAAAGCAATTGTATTTGATTTATATACCGGCAAAAGGAAGATAGAAAAAAATGTGCATCAAGGACATGAAATTTGCTGGTGATATGTAACTTAGGAAAGAAAAATAGTCATTACAGAAAAAAAAGAAAGAAAGAAAGAAAGAAAGAAAGAAAGAAAGAAAGAAAGAAAGAAAGAAAGAAAGAAAGAAAGAAAGA